>VXBN01017481.1:0-10597 GCA_013397395.1 Sinosuthora webbiana
TAAATCTTGCAACCCCACACTTGAGAACCTATATGTAACCTTCACATTCCTAGTCTTTCTTCATAGGAGAGGTGCTTCTCCCTGCTAATTATTTTTGTGATCTGAATCTGCTTGCACAGCTCAGGTTCTGTCTGTTGCTGGGGACACAGACCTGAACACAACACTCCAGATGGGATCTCACAAGAGCATACTGGAGGGAGAGAATCATATCCCTTGACCTGGTGGTTGCACATCCCTTTATGCGGATCAGGATAAAACTGGCTTTCTGGACTGCAAGTACACATTGTCAGCTCGTATTTAATTTTTCATCCACCAGTATCCCCAAGCCCTTTTCTGCTCTTGGCCAATTCATCACTCAGTATGTATTTATAGTGGAGATTGCTGCCATTAAGGGTCTTGCCTTGCACTTGGCCTTCTGAGCCTCATGAGGTACACATGGGATCACTGATGCTAAATATAATATCATCATTTGCATCAGAATTATTAATTGCCTAATTACCAAGGTCATGAAAAACATTATTCATGAAAAAAGTTGGCCTTTCATTGCCCCACATCAGTACATGTTTTTATTTGCCTTGCTGGTTTTCTGGATGTAGTGACCTGAAGCTGGTATTTTGCCTCCTGGTTGTTTATTTTTTTGACTGCAGACATATGATCTGTAACTAAACTTACCAGAGAAATTTGGCTTGTGGATCCATGCCCACTTTTCTTGTCTCAAAGTTAACTATTTATGTAACTCTTCTGGTATTTCACATTTCAGCATGTGGGAACTTGTAGGAGACAGTCTTCTAAACACAGAGAATTAAAAATTTTTACAGATGCATGGCAAAATATACCAATGCATCTTAACAACCTACAGTGGCAGAGAAAGTGCTTGTGAACAAAAGGATATGGAAAAATCTTTTTAAATCTTTGCAAATTACTGTCAATTGAATGATTTGGACATGAGTTTAGCAGATCCAACTAAATAGTTTCAAAAAGTCCTAGTCAAAAGTTCCTAAAATCAACACAGTGTCTTTCTTGTTCATAACAATTTGGTGTTCAGGGCCTTCCTTCTCATTTCCTTTACAGGAAAAGGGATACACTGGAAGAGTAAAAGAGACTAACTATTCCTCAGAGAAGCATAAACACAGAAATTGTACTGAGGATGACAGGGGGTCATAACACTGTGCCACATTTGGGAAAGAGGTGAGAGCAACAGTGTGAAGAAAGTGAGATGCAAGATGGTGTTATCACATGTACGGCTTCATGCCATAGCCTGCCTAAGACCTTGTGGAAGAAGACAGACCCATAGCATACTTATCTCACAAGTACAATGTAGAAACCATAATGTGTCCCAGAAAAGTGGCTATCTAGGGCTGTGAAAATAAAGTAGTGGAGATTATTCAACATTGCATCAACTTCCAAACCCTGTAGTGAACAGCTGCATCAAAATTCATATGTACAAAAATAACCCACCCATGGGTCACAGTTGCTTGTTTATGTGCAGACTTGTTTCTTAAGCAATTCAAACTCTGATGACTGCTGAGAGTGGTAGGAGTGGATGAGGTCCTCCTCTGAAAATCTCTTTCATAGGCTTTGGTAATTACAGATAAAGGCAACTTTGGCAGGGGGTTGCTATTCTTTCCGGCGTGGATTTTTGCAAGGCTTCTAACCCTAGCTGAGCACAAATATTCATCTACTTGAGACTTTTGAGGGGGGGACTTGAACTAAGTCCCTCTACAAACTGGAGCCTGGAGAAATAAATGCCAGGGGTTTGGGTTGTTTACATTAAGAGAAGTGAATATTTTAATATATTAAAAGTTGTTAACCTCTTTCAGAAACTTTACTGGAAACAAGTAACTAAGTTTAAGGAATGAAACAGGATTCCCAACAGCTTGCTTTTCTTTCATATTCACATGATAATAATTCCCTGTCAAGCCAAACCCTCAGCTACCTTTTTCCACTGAAAAATCCTCTGCAGTGTAGATAACAGAGAAGGCTAAAGGTACTGCTTACTTCTCTGTGCTCTTCAATATGAACTTGGCATTTTGTTTGACTACCTAATTTTCCTACTGGCTGTGTGTACTCCTTGTTGGTTGGAGTTGTCATTTATATCCTGCAGAGATCAGAGGATAAATGATGACTGTATCTCACAACATGGGCTCACTAATCTGCCATGATCCTTCCTTGCATCTTAAAGGCCCAATGCTGTGGAATTCTGCAAAATGTCCATGCTGAGATATACGTACAAATCCCATGAGTTTGAATTCCAAAATAGTTACTTGCGCTTCAGAGATTCTGGAATACTGTCCTAAGGCAGGGTAGATCTGAAACACAAACTACTATGTGAATGTGTTGTGAAAATATATCATCTAAGGCTGAAAGCTTTTGACCTGCTTTTGGCTAATGGATGATAAATGAGAAACTAATGAGTTTAAATCACCAAAATCCAAAGTATGGTCTTGCTGAAGAAACATGGGGAATTTTCCAAGAGTGTTTCCTAGTCTTCATGAATCGTGAGAGCTCTAGCTACATCCAGAATTGAAAATTTTATCTGAACACTCCTGGCCATTACACACAAGAGGAAAAATGGAAGGAAATAATAGAATAGTTGTTTTCTCATATGTCTAATGAAAGAACCTATTATTTTCCCTAATGCAGAGAATAAGTGAAAAGTAAGTGGGTTTTTATATTTCAAAACAGATAAGTTGAAGAAACCATGAAAAAAGGAAGAAACTGAGAGGCAGCTGATAGAAATGAAGCTAAAGTTTTCCTGGAAGTTCAGTGGTTCTAAGATTAATCAGTTACAGTAATTGAAACTGTGCTAATAGTGAGTCTGCGTGAAGCAAAGTAAAGTCTGACAGGTTGTGTGGCATTTCTGAGAGACACATGGGGCAGGTATCAAGCTTGATGAACAAGCTATTCAGTGTCGTAAATGAGGCCTGCACTAGGGCTGCCTGCATTCTGCATAATACATTTTTTATTTGCTATCTATCATTAGCAAAGTACCTTTATTGAATGCAATATGAACAGGTTTACACACTATTTTTCCAAGCTTGTCTATATTGCTTAGGAATGACTGGGATAGTGTGTGTGGGAGGGGGTGTTGCTTGGGTGTTTTGTTGTTGTTATTGGATCTTTTAGTTGGGTTTTTGGTTCATAGTTCAATTTTTATTATTGTACTGCCAAAACCAAGTTTTTTTCTACTGCTAGATACTCTGTGCACATTTTTCACTTCTGTGCATGGTTGTAAAGATCAGAATTCACTGGAATGAAATATATAATGCTAGAAAATCATTGAGTTAGTGATAGTGATTAGTGATATTTCTGTTACGCTTTTAATATCCCTTTCATATGCCAAATACTACACAACAGAATATGTTATCTTTAAAATTAGACTTATTCTGAAAATGTGACAAGGTTAATTTACTTGTTTGTCTCCTCTTGTGATTGTTTAGACGACTGTGATATATAAATGACTACTGGATGAATTTCACGGTTAAATCTTGTGGACAATGAAGACAGAGAGGATGACTTCAATAACTTAAAGGAAACTTGTTTCATTTATTTTGGAGTTAACTCATTATGGGAAAAGTTTCTCTGCTTTAAAAAGGAAAAAAAAAGTAAAAAAAAAAAATCAATGCAGATGCTGTGTCCTTTCCCTTGGATAGTTAAAAATGGTTTGGATTTTAAAAATCGGGCTTGGCAGGTATTTATTCCTGAAGGAATGTCTGCTTGTTAAGTCCTGGCCAAAAAAAGGAAGGAGGGGAGGGGAGAAAATTGTGAAATTAAGAAATTAAAAATGTTAAGAATTCTATTCTTTTGAAGGATACATTTTAAAGCCAAATCCTGCATTCTGATTTTCATGAAGGCCTCAGCAGAATATAGTCACTCATAAAATATGTGAAATTTTACACAAGGTCAAAGGCTCAGAGTACACACTGCCGAACACTAAAAAGGTATCTGGCTGTTAACCTTTCTTTTGGGAGCCTGCCAGCATCAGGGTTGATATGGGTCTGCTGTGGGACAAAAGGAGGAGAGCCATGGAGAGCACATGTCAGGGTATGTGCTGTCCTTGACTTCACTGAGCCCAGCTGCTCTTTTAATGTTGTTCTGCACCAGTGGATTGAGGGGAAGCTTTATGCTCTCCTTCTTCCTTCATATCAAATCGGGAAAAAGCTATGTCACACTTAGATGAAAGAGGGTAAATGTAAACTGAAAGAGAGTAGGTTTAAGCTAAATATTATGAAGAAATTTTTTTTACTGTGAGAGTGGTGAGGCACTGAAACAACTTGTCAGGAGAAGCTTTGGATGTCCCATCCCCAAAAGTGTTCAAGGCCAGGTTAAATTGGGCTCTGAGCAATCTGGTCTAGTGGAAGGTGTCTCTGTCAATGGCATTGGGATTGGAAGTAGATGATCCCTTCCAACCCAAACTGTACTATGAATTCATGCTGCTGCAGGCATAGTTCCTTCATCCCAGTGCCCAGTTGTTCCCAGAAGACAAAGCCTGCCAGCTCAGACTGTGCCAGTGCTAGAGTGTGTGCCCAGGTAGACACAGAGCTATGCCCTTGTAAAATCATTAGGAATTGCTTGGAGACATGAGACATGATTCATGTCATTCAGATGTTGTTTTCCAGCTGAGTTCTGTATTCTCAGTTCTAATCTCATGTACAAGTTGATGCTACCTTCTAGAAAGTAATTTTTAAAGCAAAGTTAGGAAACTAAGGAGTTGTAGATTTCATACCTCAACAGAAACAGATAACCCTTTATTTTGGGGTAGAGGGTTGGTGGGGGAGTAGGTGATTAGAGCTATATATGGGAAAGTAAACATTGTATGTTGGCTTTTTATATTCAGCTGTTAACGTTTCTGGGTTTGTTTTTAATTTTTGGACACAGGACCTGCGAAGGGCGAAACATCCGGTACAGGACATGCAGCAATGTGGTAAGTGAAGTAATAGCTTTTATGTGATACAGATCATCACATATGATAATCATGTCCGTAGTACTGCAAATAATTTGGTGAAGTGATAGTGAGAATATTGTAACTGTCTAAACTACTTTCATATCACAGGACTACAGAACCACAGGCAAACCTTTGTCAGTTTCTTGAAAAGTAGAGAGATTACGGCATAGCCTGACGCTAAAACTGTCTGGAAGGGATTGCAGTCACAGCCACCATAAATAGAGAGTCAATGAAATTTCAGAGTTGCTCTTTACAACCTCCCTTGCAGAATCAAGACATCTTGTGTTCCCAGTAATATTTTGAAAACCAGCTGGATCACATTGGGTAGTCTGTCAGGCTGGAGGATTAAGCTGTTAAGAGCTGAAGACAAGATAGTAGAAGATATGTGATCCTATGATTCTATATATTTCTGTTCACTTGTGCCCTCACATTTTAGTTCTGTTGTGTGTCTTAGAAAAGCAGTTTTACATAGCCTGTACCAGTGTTTTGGCATTTCTGAAGACTCTTGCTGGTTTTCTTTATATGTGGCAAATATAGTTTTCAATACAATAAAGTAACAAATTTCAACTTCTGTCTCAACAAAGTGAAAGTGTTTATTCACTGGTGAAAATTGAAATTGCGGCTTTCATATGGAAAGTTTTATTGAGTGCCAAGAATAGTAAAGGCTCTCAAGTTACATGGAGAAATGTCAGTTTTACCAGTAAAGATGGAAAATTAAATCAAACATATACCGGGCCAAGCTTTCTCATGCCTGATAGGGACATAGTCAGGAGCCTTTCAATGCATGCTTTGTTTAAAAAGTTTAAAAGTTTAACTTTAAAGAAAGGAATATATTTGCTCATATTTAGCTTATCTTTTCTTCAACAGACCACAGTTCATAATGAAAGAAACTGCCTCTATCTGAGTTGTAGTCTCCTGTGCAGTAAGATTTCTCTCAGTTCTTTAGGAGTAGGGCTTTGAAAATCCCTGTGAAAACCCCTCCCAATTCAGCGGTTCCAATTCCTTGATTCCTCTGAAATTTGTTCTAATTGTATTGTTTGACTTCCCGAAATGTCTCATCTGCCTAGCCTTCATCTTCCCTAGGTGACAGCAATGCAGTTAATAAATAGATTTGCTGGCAGATTAGCAGTCCAGTTTTCCTCTGAGGAACTTAGGCTACACCACATCTGTGTAAGGAATGGGAAGTTTGATTTGTGCTAGTCAAGTTTCAGGGCATAGCTCTGCTATATGACACAAACACACACACACACACCCAAAAAAAAAAAAGGGGAAGAAACAAAGAGATACTGTTAAAGGCTAATTGGACTACAATTAAGCCCATTTGTTTTGTTTTGGTTGGGCATTGCATACACATTGTGACAGTTCCTTTCTGTGTCTGGTGTGCCCTTGTGTATGTTAAAAACAGTGAGACAGAGAACATTCTGCTCTGCTGCATGAGATGTTCCTGGATCACTATGATGAAGACCTGGGCCTTTAGCTGGGTTGCAACCCTCATTTTGGAATCACTGAGTTTCCAAGATAAGGAATATTTCTTTCGATGTTCTTTTTAGCTTAGGTTCTGCTTTGCAAATGTGCAACTGAACAATTTTCCTTCAAAATAAAACCTTGCATAGTTTTGTCAGTCAATTCCTTTACATTATTCCTGTACTATTCCTGTACATTCCTATACAGATAACGTTCCTGTATATTTGTCAATACCATCTCCAGCAGTGAGGCATACAGCTGCAAAACTCAATTATTTCATACCAAATAATTCAAAATGAAGCCCTCAAGCTTTCAGCTTTACTATGCTAAAATCAGTGACAATTTTTCCACTGAAATATAAAGACCCAGACTGCTTTTATGATTTCAAACCCTTTTTGGGGGAGCTGTAAAGAATGGCTTCTGCAGTGTAAATCTAAAACTATCTAGGAACCCCAGACTTGCATCTCTAAAATCCATTCTGTTACTGAATTGTGCAGCTGTAGCACTAAAATACTCTGTCTCTTTCAGAATAGTAAAAAAAAATCCTAAATCAAGTACTTTTTCATTAATGAAGTCTACTCTTTCATTTCCACAATCCAAGTCTGCACACACAAAAATTGGATCTTGAAAACAACTCATTAAGCTCATATCTTATTGTGAAATTCTGCAGTAGAAAAGGTCCCCAATACTGTGTGTATTTTTGTTAACTCAGATTTTTCCTTTAAAGATTTCATCCAAAAAGACACCGAAAATCCAGAGGATGGAAATTCCAGGCTCATGAGACGTATGTTTTCATCTGTTACATGACAGTCTTTAAAGGCAAAAAAGATCAAATCCCCCCATTCAAGCTTTCATTATCACTATCTTGTGCATAGCTTGAGGAATGATGTTCATAATAACCAGTGTTTTTGTATTCTGTAAGATGACTTTCTGTGAACTGATGTATTTTTTAATGACCATCCTCTTCCAGGATAAGATGGGCAGTCATATATACTAAAAGCAAATTATTTGAAATCTGAAATTGGAGAACTGGAAGAATCGTTTTGGAGTCTGGCAGTGAGCACAGTTTATAGGCACTATCATTTGCAAGATTTTGCTGCAGCTGGTTTTAATTCATCCTGAAATTAAATTACAAGGGGAAAAAACAAGATAAAGAAAAAGAGAGGCAAGGGGGAAAAGTGACGTGCCTGTTTTCCCAGTGACCTACATTAATTATTCCAGAGGTGCTGAATAATTTTGCATAATAAAGACTGTAGGAAAGACTGATTCTGCTGTCTATAAAGCTTCTGAACACTCCTTAAAAGAATAAATTCAGTCTAATATATTTCCCACTAGCATTGCCTGTTGTTGATCAGAAACTGGAAAGATTATGGATATGAAGCCACCTGTGTAAATAGTAAAAGAATGAATGAGAGAATCTGAAGATGATTTAGGTTGACTTGCATCTGTTTTTTTTCTTTTTACTATTCACATTGACTGAAGCATATTTCCAGCCATTTTAGAATATAATCATGGGACGGAGAGAGGGAATAATTTGTTTTTCTTTAGAAAATCAGTCTGAATGCAATGAAAACATGTTTTTGCAAATATCTGGATTGTTATACTGAACATTATGCAAAATAAACAAATATAATTCCAAGCTCTAAGTAGATTTTTTCCTTGTCGTCTTTTTTTGTTTTGTTTGTTTGTTTTCTTTTTTTTTTTCTTGTTTTCTTTTTTTTTTTTTCCCCATGTTAGCACATTCTCTTTTCCTTCTTCTATGTGCATTCTTGGTTGCCAGGTGCTCTCCAGCTTTTGTACCAGGCTGTCATGCCACCTCATACGCCCTATCTGTTTTTCAGTCCTTCTACCACTCTGCTGTCTTTTGCTTTCTCTTCCCTCCGTTTACATGAAAATAACTCTGAAAGTTGTTTGTTGGAATATGTACTGTCTTTACCTTTCTTCTCAATTATCAGGAAAAAAGAAGGAGAGAAAGAAAAAGAGAAAAAGATGAGACTGACACTGAAGCTGCACATTACTATCTCTTTCAACAAGGTTCCTGTTAAGCCTAAGATAAAATTTGTAGATTTTAGATCCCATTAATCAGGCAACCAAAGCTTGTAAACACCACCTGCAACTCTTTTTACATATGCCTCATCTTCTTCACTTGGCCGAAGTACCAGCTGTAATGTCATCCCCCATTTTTTGCCTTGCATTCAGACAAGCTACTTCCATCCCTGTTTCTTATCAGTTCATGCTGCATTTTGTATACACTAGCAGCAATGCTGTTCATCTTACTTTCTACAAAATAACACTATCTTCTTTCTGTACTCAAAACCCCAGCCTGGAAAGTGTCAAACCTAAACTTCCATATAAGTACATAATTCTCAGAAGCACTGGCTTACGTGTATAAGTATCATCACCAAGCAGATATTTTCAGACCTACAAGAATGATTAGCGGAGTTTAATTTTCCTTCCCAGTGGTGATTAGAAATGCCATTTTGCAATCAAATCTCCCAGTATAAATTTTGTAGTAAAATATTAAAAAAAAAATAAACAAATTGTAGGCACTACACATATCTCCTTGCTAACGCACAATTTATTTAATGTCAATTTACCTTTTAAGTGGAAATTCTTCAAAATTCAGATAATTTATTGTGACTACAGTCTGTTCTTCAAACTGTTGTATTTTCATAACTTTCATTTAATTTCTGATGTCTGCATTTTAAAACCTCAGTGTGTCATCTCGAAATTATTTCTTCATACTTGGAAACAAGTGCTTTTAGTATCTAGAAGGGACAAAAGCTTGGACTTCTGGATTTGCAATCTTCTCAGCAAGAAGAATGGCGAATCCGTGACAATTAAAAAACAGAACAAAAAACCCACATTGTGTCCACTTATTGTTAATGTATAAAGAAACTTTGAAGCCCAAATAACCTGAATTGCTTCCATTACAGTAATATTTCATTACTTATCGGGACTCTGGGTAAATCACAGTTTTAAATTCAGTATTTCTGACAACTGTTTTTTTAATTCAAACAGCTCATTTTTGAGCTGTTTGATAACATGGCACCCTCAATGCCTTTTAAAAAGTATGCTTTAATATTATATATTTATATTAGCTTTTGACTGAAGTTCTTGGAAGTTTTCATGTTGAAATTAAACTTACTGTATCTAAACACTTGGTTTAATATTCAAAAGAGATGGACAAAAAAAAATTCAAATTACACGGAAGGCTGCATATTGAACTGTTTGCCAAAATGTGAACATACTTCCAAAAAAAGACATGTTTTTGGTGAAAAATTGTTTTATAAATATTTATAATGACAAATATTAATAAGAGTTTGCATTTATATTTCACTGACAATTTTAGCTCTCATCTTCATGCCATGTTTATTTACTACAAAGAATATTTGCTGATAGTTCCCCATTTACTTTGTTCCTATTATTTCCCTCAAGCTTCTCTCTGTCAGATATTGCAATGTCTTGGGGTTCTTAGAGAAAGCTTTAGTATGAGCCCCTCTCCATCAAAGCAACTAAGTATGATCCTAAGTTGTTTCTGAGTTCATGGGAGTAGACTTTTGAAAAATATGGCTGCAAGAAATGTAATTCAAGCAGGGTGCTCAACAAGGCTTCAAGGCTGAGTGAAGTTTCTAGTTAAATTCCTAGATCTCCTAAGACTCTGTGGTTTTATCTACAGTTCTTATTTGGTCTTAGACAAGCCCCTACTTGGGGACTTCAGGTTTTCTTTCTCAGGGGGGAAATTAGTGGAGCTGAAGCACTGTGAGTACTTCATGGAAGTGGTTCAATAAGCTGTTCTGTCAGATGCTGCATGGAGTAGTCCAGTTGTTGGTCATTTTTTGCACAGAAGAAATGCTCCAGGTATAGTAAATCATTCTTGAGCTTTGCAAATATACAAGCACATATATTGTAAACTGCTTTAAAGTTCCTCAACTCTTTACACCTATCATTGCTTAGATAGGATCTTCTACATTTCACCCACTAAGTAAACTTTTAAAAAGCTGACCTTCTTTTGTCCCATGAAATCTGATATACCTATCACCATCACGGGACATCTGGGATTCATCTTATCTTTTCCACTGGATTGTTGATTAATGGAAATTGTTTTGAATGGGATTCAAACATGGCAAAATGCCATGGACCTTATGAATTACAGTAGGGTAAAATAGAAGGTTGAGTTAAAGAAAA
>VXBN01017481.1:10664-66010 GCA_013397395.1 Sinosuthora webbiana
AAAATGGATGTGAGGAAGAAAATGAAGCCATAATAATATGGGCCACATTACATGTCTACGAAGTGAGGATGAAATTCCTGTGTATATTTTAAAATGGGTTTCATAGATCAAAGGTGTTTCTCATCACCTTTAAAATCATATATATTTTCACTGCAGTAGAGGAAATCTTGGCTTTTCAGGATGAATAGAGATTATAGGTATCCAGCACAGGCTCAGTGTTTCCATAATATCTCAGGAGCCTTCATGAGCTAAAGACCATAAAAGACCCACCTAGGACTCACAGAGTTAAAGGAGGAACAGTTGTTTCCTATTCACTGGAATTTTTTGTGCCTAAAAAGTCTTAATCAATAGGAAGTTTGAAGATAAATGGACTTAGAAGAAACTTTCAAGTTTATTAGTTCTTTCTGATTCTTCAAGGAGTGCAATGGCAGCAGTTCCTCATATCTGCAGGGGCTAATAGATAATTTCCAAAAGAAAACAAAACTGGTAAGGCTTGACTATAGTACCAAAATTGGAATAACTGAAGCAGGACTGTAATAGTTTTGTGGCCAGATACCAGGGCTGCCACATGCTGCAAGCCAAACATAGGCCATGCAGATGTGGGTAGCAAAATTCCCCACAGAACTGTGTAGAGATGCACTACCTTGTGTTCACTACTACACTGATTTGGCCCATGACTTCTGGCTGTCTCAAGATGTCTGTCAATCTGTTGTGCAGGTAGACAAGCTGCACACTGTTACATAGCTCCCAGAATCAGACTCTTAGCTGGAGAAATGGGTAACTTCACTCAGGCAAATGGAGCAGTCCTATCTCACAGACCTAGAGGGTCTGCTTCCCCTAAGCCACCACGCAAGTACCCAAAGCAGGCTGATTTTTTTCAACAAGACTTTTTGGAGTTAGTCTATAGCTTGTCTCATCCAGAAGCCAGCAGTGCAGAATTAAGGCACAGCAAGACTGCTTCAAAACAGCAAACGGCCTTATATAAAACTGTGCAAAGTGTTCAGAAGAAAATAGCAATTTACTCCTTGAAAATATGTGCAAAAAGCACTGGGTTTGCCTTATCTTCTGTTTCAGCAACTGGAATACTTATTTATGGGCTGAAAACTTATGTCTGGCTTTGGTCATATGCTTACAGACATGTCAGCATGAAGAGGCTCTGGTCCGCACTGACATAAAAAAAAATAGATTAAATTAATTAAATTAAATTAAATTAATAGATTTAAGATTAAAAAAATAGATGTCTGAATGCAATGAGTTTTGTACAGTTCCTGTATCTTCAATCTCAGCGACCTGCTTCTAAAAATGAGTAATATTAAGAATTCAGACCACAAATTTTCTCAACACTGTACATTTTGGCATAAAAAATGTTATACAGTTTGTGAAGGTGTTATAAATGTACACGTAAGTACTTGTGCTTTCTTAACCAGAAGAAAAGATCCTTCCTGAGGGAAAGATATCTCCAATGGCTTCAGGTAAATTCAGGATTCAGAATTTCAGCAGGAGAAAAGTTACTGTACTGGGTTGTGACCCTTTTTCACATCTGTGTGCCAAGCTAAGTATGTGTGCCTGTGTTTCTGAGTGCTTGCATGTATCACTTCAAGTTTCATGTGAAAACTTTTTTAAAGACAAGCTGTGCTATTTAAATCCATTGTTTTATTTTGACCACAATATCAAAGACTGGAAGTATTTAACATCAATCCCAGTCACCTGCCATGTCCTGAAGGCTTGTTATGTTGAAGAACTTTTTTTATTTCTTTGATTTAGAAGTAGCCAACACAAAAAAACATAGTATTGAGTTCTATACAAAGCAGGATTATGAATTCTGTGTGTCGTGTGCTTTATTAGGCCTTTTTCTCTTAGTAAAAATGAAGCTGTTACAAGCCAGGAACCAAGCAAGAAAGCTGGCCTGGATTTCTGCAACTGAGCCTTGGCTTGGATATCTGCCAAGCCAATAGACCTGACTATATTCATTTACAGACAGAAAAACTTGGAGAAGGGTAGGCACCAGAAGATTTTGTGGTAGGAAATAAGGCCACTGTGTTCTTCCTTTCTTATTTGAAAATAGAACTAAACCATATATTGGGTCAAGCTGTAACTGTCTTATTGTTCATCTTTTGTATAATAGCAGAACATAAAGACCACTTTTTCTGTAATCACAAAGCTGTAAAGGAATAATGAATTTCCCACATATTTTTCTGTTCATTTCAGTGTCCAAACTTTGTCCTGTATCAAAAGTTTGCCTAGATCATAAAAAGAGCCTGTTTGACCCACAGTTTTGGTTTTTTAATATATTTTATAATCAAACTGAAATACTTGCAGCATTTTACTTTTTTTTAAATCTTCTATAATATATTGATAGAAAAACTGTCCTCTGAGTTCTCCAGCAGTAAAATACCAGTTACAGGCTTGGACTTCCAACCTCCACTTTCAAAAAGGAAGAATGAGCTCTGGGTTATTGCTCTTTGATACATATTTTTCTAGAGCTAGATTTAACCCACATTTTTTTTTTTTTTTAATACCTTAATCCATTGAACCTTTTGTAACAGGAAGATTGTTGCCTTCTACTTAGATCACAGAAATTTTGACTGGGATTTGTATTTGAGACTGAGGTACCCCTAAAGTAAAGGGTCAAAGTGAATTAATTGAAAATTTGCTCACAGGGTACAAAGAAAAATAGATGGCAATCTGTGGCTAAGATCACAGCTTGTATGTGTGTATAGTTCACAACAAGAAAGCTTTGGAGTGTTGTGATCCAAGATTATTCAGCATTCAAACAAAATAGCCATAATAACATTCCAAAAGTGAATAAGAGGCCAGCATGGCTAACCTGGGTTTAAGCCAAGGGCTTACAAACAACAAATTCATAGCCAAGACTGTGCCATGTTCCTTTGAGAGGAGATTTAAAAGCTTAGTTTCTAACACAGTTTTATTTTAGATTTTAATAATAAAAAAATGATCCATTAATGTCACAGTGTGACATGCAGCCTCCGTGTTTTTCACATCCAAAGCTGTAACAGTTCACTCTTTAAAAAAAATGCAGAAAATTATTAGTGAATGAAAGAGCAAAAAAGATTTGAGAAACATAGGTGATTATTTAAATCTAAGAAGAGACCTTTTCTCTCAACAGCAATAAGACTTTCCTGGCTGGAAGCATAAGAAGTCTGTGAATAAAGTTGTCATTAATGGTTGTCTAAGAGCAAGAAGTAGTTTGAGGACAAACAGAATAAAAATATTCTATATTTGTATTATTTGTAATTAACTACTGTCCAGTTCTGTGGTTGTGTGTACATCAAAAACTCTTTTTTACCAAATCTATAATCAACATTTAGGATTGTCTCTGATTTAGGATTAAAAGAAATATTATAGTCCCCAAGCTGAGGGTGTAATAACTGCTCATTTCATCTGGTATTTTACCAGATGTTGTCCAGGAGCAGATCTTCTAACAGCAGTAAGGTGGAGAACTCTGTGATCTTAGCAATCTGAGGCAGTCATATTGCCAACATTTGCTCTTTTTTGTCTCAGTTCTAAGGATGTTTAATGTTTTTCATAAAGCTTAGCTCCTATATCCCTGTAATTATGCAAGAAATTCAAGTTACTTCTAAGAAAACCCTAGTGCATCCCTACCCTTGTGGTTGCTTGGACAAGAAGACTTGAAATGTCATTCTTCAAGGATCAAATACTGGAAAGGAAATAAAAAGAACTCATGTTTATTTTGCCTGAAGACTCATGATTTTAAATCTCTTTTTGCTCTCTTGAGAACCTGTCTAATGTTCTTCAGTGCTTAAGGGCAGCAAGAATGTATATGTGGGCAAGAAAAGCCTAAAATTCTTGTCAGCAAGGTAGTTTATGCAGTATGAGTGGTCTTCGGTTTTTATATCAAGCAGACTGATTTCAGAGTTGAATTTTTATGTCTCTGAAATCTCCTGAAGAATTAAAAAAGGGTTTTTTAAGGTCTTCTCAGTTGCAGGTGCCTAATTATGTGAGCTATGAAATCTTAGATTAAAGAAATGCAAATATGCATCAAATGCTTCTCATCCTTGTTACATCAACTGATTTATGTCACTGAGTCAAAAAAAAGCTAGGGCAAGAGTTTAAATAAAGAAACAATTAAATCACATGGTTATTTTTTCTTTCTCCTCAAACAAAGGGGAAAATATGTCTGAAAGAGAATGGCTGTGCACACACGCTTCTCTACATATGTGCAAAAGCAGAATGAAATCCAGCAAGAGCATTGTGACCCTTGTTTTCTTAACAACAAGGGTGTGTTAAGACATGTACAGTGTTTCTTATTTCCATTTACACATGGTCTTGGTATTCTTTAAATAGTTTCATGGAAAGAAGAAAGAAAGGTATTATTATCTGTTGAATTATGTGTAGCTGTAGCTATTTTAATCACTCTTTTTTGTCTAAACAGAAACTCTCTCCATCTGGCAACTGAGGAACATAGCCAGCTGCATGATAGTGAAACTGGCTGTCCTGAATAGACTTGCTAATCTTCTCCTCTTTCTTTTCTGCAGGACTGCCCACCAGAAGCAGGTGATTTTCGTGCCCAGCAGTGCTCTGCTCACAACGACGTCAAGTACCAGGGGCAGTTGTATGAGTGGCTTCCCATCTCTAATGACCCTGACAACCCATGCTCACTGAAGTGCCAGGCCAGAGGAACAGCTCTGGTCGTGGAGCTGGCACCAAAAGTTCTGGATGGAACACGGTGCTACACTGAATCCCTGGACATGTGCATCAGTGGCTTGTGCCAAGTAAGGAGAGAAGACCTGCCTCAACCCCTCTCCTCATGACTGCTCTCCTCAGATCTCTCTCACATACTCACTCCCTCTCCTCCTCCATACCTGTGTCATATTAGGGTCTTTATTTTAATCCTCTGTTTCCATTCACTTCAATTAATTTCTTTTACTTTTTTGGGGGGGAGGTGAGGCTGGAAGGGGGAGACATGTATAATCTCAAAAATTATTTTCTCACTTTATGCTGCTTCCTTGAGGTTCTTTTGAAGGATTTGATGATCTGTTTTTGAACTGTTCTCTAGAGTTAGCTGCGGTAGCATATCTGATTTGAAGCGCCAGTAGAAAATAACGTTGTAGCATTTAATTTGGATACATCAAAGTTTTCCAGGTCTATCAAATTACATTATCGTTGAGAATTATTGCTCCCTGTAAATAAGAAACCCACAGGGCAGGAGATGAGGCACTAAAGTGAAAAAACTGCCATTCCTTCTGTAGGACTAAGAAAGCCACTACATCTCCTTGGACCTTAGCATCCTTATTTGTTACCAGTAAGAAATGGGGGCTTTTTGACCCTTCACTTCAAGGGTGGGGATCTCTTGGTCATTCAACAATTTATTAGCATCCTAATTTGTTTTTTTTTATTACCTACCACACTGGTAGGTAATAATTATCATTGCTCCTGTTAAATTATTTACTCTATCTACATCAGACTTTATTCTTCTAAACTTAGTGTAGGCTACTGGTTGCTGAAGGGAAGGACTTTTTCACCAGCTCTGTTAGGTTCTGCGCACAAATAAGTCTCAGAAACAATTGAGTCTAGATTCATGTTTCATTGCATGATGACCTGAAAACCTATGTAGACTTGATGTGTTGTTGGCTTTCTAGTGTATTTTCAACTGCTCTTTTTTGGGTTTTGTTTTTTTGGTTGGTTTGTTTTGTTGGTTGGTTGGTTGGTTGGTTGGTTCTTGTTTGGGGATTTTTTGTTGTTGTTGTTTTTGGGTTTGGGACTTGGTTATTTTTTTGAAAGCTTTCCTCCCTGTTTCTTTTCTCTTTGATTTTCTGTTCTGAACCAGAAGGAGTCTTGAAGTAAATGAAATAGAATAGATAGTTCCCGGGCTAATCTCATTTGTGATCTGAAGAAGGCAATCATCTAGACCTCTTGACCTGAACCAAGGGCATGTATCTCAAAATTCTATACTGCCTAATGAGACAGACTATTTTTAGTCTTGTTTTCTGTTTTCAAATATTTTTAAAACTTGACTGGAAGCACAAAAACCTGGATGAGAAAAAGATTTAAAGTTTTTTGCATATAGTGGCCCAGAATCTAGGAGCAGGCTGATTTCTGGCTTAGTCCAAATATGAAACATACTTTTTCTCGAACTTTGCCTTAGAAACAGAGTTCCTAAGCATCTAAGACTAAAACAAAGTAATTTGCATTCTTAGGACAATTCTTACTTGGAAATCTGAAGGTACCTGCAGATAAAACTGTAAAGACTGATGTTATTTCTCTGTGGCTTGAGAATAGAGAAATATACTAGCACTAGTGTCCCTGAGTAATTTTAGTTAAACTAACCCTTCTCTTATATACCGTAAAATAGTAGAATAATTTTTAATGCGTAAATGACTTTATATTTTCCATGTTCTTCAGCATTTAGTTTCTTCAACAAAATTGTCATTTTTACAATTACTGCATTTTTGAGGATGACCAAAATAAATTAAAATATAAATTCTCATGCTGTATTCCTCACAGTGAAAAATGGGTGTGGTAAATTTAAAGCAACTCAGAGTATTATCGTCTCATTGTATTCTTGTTAGCCAGTCATATCTTTGTGACAGTAGAGGTACTGCATTAAAAAATGCATAATTAGATTTGTCCAAAGTATATGCTGTAGGAGAGTAATTGCTTTACTATCATAGCAATAGCTAGTTCTACATAAGTGGTCCAGAATGGTAAAGAGTATGGCGTTTGCCATAATAAATTGTGAGCTTTCTTTAAAAGCAATGATCTTTCATTGTATCTATAAAGGTTATTTAAAAGACTGGGAAATCATAGTGTTATAGAAGAAAAATTGGAGCATTCTTTCTCTGTAACATTTGTGTGAATAAACCTATTTCTGTAAGTATAGGGAATGCGTGTAAACTTCAGAGAAGAGATTTTAGATATTTTTTCTATTCATTTGCAGTTAGAGCTGCAGGCTACCACTTACCTAAGGTGGCTGACATACTGTAAACATAATAATCATGCGTCCCAGTAGTTTATGAGGGTTCATAATGATCCTGGAAGAAAAGCAACATTTTCATGAGATGAGAGGTCTCTGGAACTGCATGATTTGGGGAAGTGCAGCAGACAACTCTAATAATACACATACGGTTTGTCACACTGCAAAAAATGAAACATCCTATGATGTACATTCTGTATAAGGTCTTGAAGATTAAAAAGTGAAGTATATTTTTTATGCAGTTTAACAAAGCAACAGCCTTATTCTGCACCTGGTACAGGGAAACCCTGCTTTTGTATGCAGATTGGAGAATAAGATCCTGCAGTGCAGCCCTGCAGAAAGGGACCTGGGAGTCCTGGTGAGTGCAAGTTGAACATGAGCCAGCACTGCCCTGGCAGCCAGGAGGGCCAACCCTGTCCTGGGGTGCATCAGGTACAGGATCACCAGCCAGGCAAGGAAGGGGATTGTCCTGCTCTGCTCTGAGCTGGGGCAGCCTCACCTCGAGGGCTGAGGGCTGTCTGGGGTGCCACAATACGAGAAAGACATAAAACTGTTAGAGAGTGTCCAAATGAGGGCCACAAAGATGGTGAAGGGCCTTGAGGAGAAGCTGGATGAGGAGTGGCTGAGGTCACTTTTTCTGTTCAGCCTGGAGAAGGGGAGACTGAGGGCAAACCTCGTTGTGGCCTTCTACATCGTTGCAAGGGGAAAAGGAGGGGCAAGTACCCATCTCTTCACTCACATGACCAGTGACAGGACTTTAGGAAATGGCATGAAGCTGAGCAGGATTAAGTTTAAGTTGGATAGTAGGAAAGAGGTTCTTCACCCTGAGGTGAAGTTGGCACAATAGCTCCCCAGAAAAGTGGTCACAGCATCAGCTTGTTTGACTCTAAAACATGTTTGTACAATGTTCCCAGGCACGTGTTCTGATACTTGGAGTGTCCAGCACAGGCTCAGCTGTTGGACTAGATGATCCTGATGGGTCCTTTCCAACTCAGCATATTCTATGATTCTATAATAACAGGTCCTTTGCAACAATTACACTATGTTGAAGGCAAAGAGATATGTTTTCTGGATTGCTCAGAGCAAAACTACTAAAAGCAACTTTTATCCTCCTATCAGCTTGCATTGATTCAAGTGTTATGGCAACCATGAAGGAATTGAATATTCTTGAGATACAACATAAATAATATGTATAATATTAATTAAATAATATTATTAAGTTAATATACATAAAACATAGCTTTATTTAATTATGTGCAAGAATCCTGAATTAGTAAAAGTGATGTTAAGATCAGTGTATGTTTACATAGACATAGAGCATTTTTCCCAGTAGGTCAAGCGAGAGTGTGAATTTTCTTAACTAACCATAGGAGTATATTTCTTTGTATGCAAGACTTGGATCAACCCGTAGTCTATTGTGTGCTCACAAGAGGTTCTTCAGATTATAGCAACTGAAAGTTAGTTGTATTGTTTCTGTGTGCCTTAGCACTCACTCCTGATTTAAAAG
This sequence comes from Sinosuthora webbiana, assembly GCA_013397395.1. Classification (NCBI taxonomy): domain Eukaryota; kingdom Metazoa; phylum Chordata; class Aves; order Passeriformes; family Sylviidae; genus Sinosuthora; species Sinosuthora webbiana. The sequence continues at coordinate 19,127 of VXBN01017481.1, forward strand.
TGATGGATTTCACTCATTGACAAGAATGCATTTGTAAAAAGGTTCAGTATTTGAAAATTATAGGATCTCTCTCACATATTTTTCCTTTATTTTTAATATTGTTTGGAGGTTTAAAACTACTAATACCTTAGTGCATATTTATGAGTCTTTGTTTAATTATGCGATTTTGAGCTGAAACCTTTGTTTTGCCTGCTGGCCACTTAGTAGTTAAAGTCAGAAGAGACACCTGATTCTATTCGGGGCAACCAAAGCCAGTTTTGTGTATAGAACAACTTGTATCCCTGAATCTTTGATTCAAGGAGTATAGTTAGCGATTTTTAAAAATATTTTTAATTTTATTTACAGAGATAGAGTTTTGGAGAAGTTATTCAGTAGCTGACTCAGATGTGCTTCAAGGAAATAGGGCAGTACTCATGACTGTGCTAGTTCAGAAATCATGCAAGCTGTGGGCACCTCACCTCTCTCCATATTATGTAAACATACATGTATTTTTCCCATTAAGAGATGTGTAATTTGCCTTTGTTCTTTGTGTGAAACACCTACGAAATTAATAGGAATTAATAGGAATTTATTTTTGAACATCATTTTTTCCTCTATAGTTTTACTCTTAAATGCATAGTGACCCAGAACAAACAGCAGCATTTTTCAACCAAAAACCTCAGTATGTTATATATTCTATTTCTTACTAACTGTCTTGTTCCTCCTGAACATTTTAAATCCCTTTCACTGTGGATATCTGTCTAATTTGGGTGTCCCACCCTTTCTCCTTTTTTGAAAGAAATACAGATTACTTCTCAGACATTTGGGTCTCATTTTAAGTTTAGCTCAGCTTATAGTAAGTCCATTGGTATATTACAACTAGCTTGAACCTCAATGCTGAAGTCAATAAGCATGGTCTTTAAGGATATAGTGATTTAAGTTCCACAACATGAACTATCTTTATAGATAGAATTAATGGGTATGCCGAGGACAGCACATTTAAAACTTCCAGTTTCTAGTTTAATTTTCCCTGTTTGAAAAATAAAATCCTGTACTTCGAATTGTTTTTTAGGGTTTTGAGAGTATAAGTAATTTCTGCATACAACACTTGAAGCTGCAAAGTTGCAGAGTGGTGGGTTGATCCTGGCTGGATGCCAGGTACCCACCAAAGCTGCTTTCTGCAACCAGATGGGGAGAGAAATTATAACTGAAGACACACAGGTTGAGATAAGGAATGGGAGAGGTCACCCACTGATTACCATCACGGGCAAAACAGACTAGGGGAAATGAGTTGAATTTATTGCCAATAAAAAATCAGAGGAAAACAAAGAGAAGTAAAACAAATCTCAAAAACTTCCCCCCTAAACCTCCCACCTTTCCTCTTCCTCCTCCCTGTAAGCAGCAAAGTGAGATGGGGAGCAGAGGTTAAAATCAGTTCATCACACATTGTTCCTGCCACGGTTCAGGGAGAAGAGTCTTTTCCCTACTCCAGTGTGGGATCCCTCCCGGGGAGACAGTCCTCCACTAACTTCTTCAGCATGCGTCCATCTCATGAGCTACAGCTCTCCATGAACTGCTCCAAAGTGGGCTGCTTGCCACAGGATGCAGTCCTTCTGGAACAGCCTGCTCCTGCTTTTAGAAGTCAAGCTTATTCTTTGTTGTCACACTTCAGCTTATCACAGGAACAAAACCAGGAAATTGGCTGCACTGATCATGTGCATTAGAATACTGATTTATACACTCTGCTTCATGCAGCTCACACCTCATGTTTAACCTCTCTGAAAGCAAACAACACGGGTATTTTCTGTCCTTCCTTCCTTCCTTCCTTCCTTCCTTCCTTCCTTCCTTCCTTCCTTCCTTCCTTTGTAATGTAGACAAAATCTCCTTTGTGTTATTGGGTTTCCCTGTCACAATCTCTTAGTGTTTCTGCTGCAGGGGAAATATTCCATTTTCATTTTTTGGTTTTTCTATTTTCGAAACCCATTTCATTTCTTCCTGTTATCATAGTATTAATAGTTAATTCTCTCTCAATATAATTTTTGCCTTCTGCTTGTGTGAATTCTGAAAATGTTCTTTTTCTTAACTCTGGCAAGGAAGAACAAGAAAATCTTTGCTTCCTCAAATGGGTGATCAAGGATTGTTCAAGGCTTCTTCTACCTCCAATACAGATGTCAGAATCTGTGTTGCTGTGTAACACCAGATCACTTTTTTTTTTTTTAAATAACTGTTATAGTTTTCATTAAATCTGTGGCCAAATAGTAAATTGTTGTGTAGTTTCCCAAAAGCATGTCCTATCAATATCATAGCCAAAAATGAGTATTGCTTCCCTGAAGTCAGAATCATGAACCAGATGCTTTCAGTCTGGGCCGTCTCTTTTACTTACACAGCCAGAGTGACCCTAGTCTTCTGCTATCCTCTCAGTCTCTCCAGCCCCGGGATCCCAGGGCACCACATGTCGTACAAGCTGCCATGAATTGTATGTTTTGTGAGTTTGCTGTAAACATTTCAGCCATAGCTCAGGACAACAGTGGTCCTCCTCTGTGAAAAATCATGACAGCTGCACCATTTTCATTTTGAAAGTTTAGACACTGAAAATGTCCATAACTGAACTATCTGCCGAAAGGATGAAACAATGTTAGGCTTCTAAACAAAGGCAAATACTGTAGCCATGGTCTAGGAAAGATAGAGTAAACTTTAGCAGAAAATTCTGAAAAAAAAAAATAATGATGCTACAATTAACTGGACCATTTGGCTGAAAAGTTACAACCAGTCATACTAGTCCAAAAAATTGATGAGAAATGTATTTGGGAAGAGTTATATACAAACTGACTTCTTGTACATGTAGAAGTGTAAGACCTATTGATTCCTTCAATTTGTCTGAAGAAGCAAGCTAAAAGAGTTCTACTTTTGCTTTCTGCTTTCTACATAAAACTTGAAAAGCTATTCTTCTGTTGATAAACCAAACCTAATCTTAATTGTATGAGTGTTTTCATTATTTTCATTATTATTATTATTACTGGTTTTGGTCATTTTTTTATTAAAGACCATCTTTATAGACTTCATTGATATGATAGAATAACACAATGAATCATATTACAGCTCTAATTGTAGGATCAGATCCAGTGATTATAAAACTGGGGATTTTTAAGAAGGCTGTTAACTAAATTTGCTACTACAAAAATTTGTTTAGGACCAAAACTAACCTTTTGTTTCTTCTCACAAAACTGCCCAACCTTCTCCTTTACATTTTCTTAATTTTACAGATTAATTGTTAAAGAAAGCTATATCCCAGAAATGCCTGTATAAATGTCTACTGTTTACAGAGTATTAAATTTCTCTTTAAAGATCTACTTCCACATGATACTGGAGGTAGTTTTAAAAAAATTCTTATTTATTGATTCCTAAGATTTTTTGTTTGGTTGGTTGGTTGGTTTGTTTTTTGTTTTTTGCTGAGCTGGACAGTCAATTCAAGTCAGCTAACAAGCTTAGTTACCTTTAGCTAACTCTAGTTACCTGTAGCTGTTCAGAAGTCAGACTTGGTGATTTTGGAGGCCTTTTTATGATTCTGTGTCCAGCCCGTGGTTGGGGGGGTTGACCTAGATGACCTTAGAAGTCCTTTACAACCCAAACTAGTCCATGGTTCTATTTTGTCGTTCTATCTATACCAGTACTTAAATGGCTCTGTGTGTGTGTGAATGTGTGTGCGTGTATGCATGCTTCTAATTTTTTCATCAGAGACAGAGGCTATACAAACTGGTGCATCATTTCAGAAGAGCAGGAAAATCTGCTCTGCTCCATATAGGTGACTGAATTTTATTTCCTGTTCAATTTCAGATGGAGAATTTCTCCTTCTCCCTTCCATGTACAAACTGTTGCTGCACACATCCTCTCCTGTTCCCAGTTCAGCCCAAAATACAGAGCTAATCAGGATAACACTGTCACATGTTTGGAGTTTAGTGCATTGACGCTGTTTTACACCACAACGATACAAAGACTCTGACTTCAGAAGGCTAAAATCATCCTTTATTTTTGGGATGTGTCTCCCTTATATATTATTCTACACAGACCAATTTGATTGGTGAAACAAAGACCAACCTCTTCGATCACATTGGTCAGACCAAAGTGACATCAAGAAGAAGTCTCTCCTAGGGAAAGAATGTAAACAGAGTTTACAGTTACAAAGACATGTCTCTTATTTACAGAAAATTCCCTGGGGAAAGAATTTCAGAAAACCAAAGAATCTCAGGCATGAACCAGGGCTACAGTGCATGGATATTTTACTCATTGGCACAGTAAACCTGCATGAGATAGGTAAAAAAAAAAGATTAGGTAGTCACCTCAGCAGTCTCTTGAAGGCTTGCAAACATGCCTTAGGTCCTGACTGTCCATGTGGAATACACTCGGGGCACAGCTGCAGGAATTTACAGCTGGGGGGGCCCGAGGCTGCTCCTAGTCATTCCTTAGCTTGGAATCTGATTTCTTTGCATGCCTTCCTTTCAAGTCAGCTCCAGTTCATGGGAATTAGAGCACCAGGAAGACCAGAAACACATGTTCCCTGCCCCATGTGAACAGTGGTGGGATTTCAGTCTTGTGTAGTTCAACTACTTCTGCCTCCTGTTTGTAATACTTATATATATATATATATATATGTATGTATGTATATATACATGTATAGTCCATTGAAACCTAGATGTATTCTGCAGAGATAACATTTCAGAAAGTACTGAATTCTTGATTTCTGTTGGTCATGTGTTTTTGAACCTGTGTCAGGCTGAACGACCGAATTGCTGTTTGAGTATTTTATCTTACACTGTCCTCACCTACTTCATGTTCTGACGATAGCATGTCATAATTTTGTTCTCTTGTTGATGAATTTCAGTTTTTCTAAGACAAAAGAAGTAGCTTTTCCCCCAGAATGCCATCTGTCCAGCACATAAAAGGAGTGTGAAGGAGAACAATGATTCATAAGAGTAATGCTTAAATTGCTATTGTCATGCCAGGTAGCAACATTTTTGTGGTGGAGAATGGAAGAGAAAGGGGATTATTTTTTGTGTGTGAAAGAATCTTCAGTTGCATTATTAGAACTCTCCTGCCCGAGTCATCAGTTTTTTACTATCTGGATTAATAGACATTAGCACCTCTGCAGAGATACTTTGTCCTAATCTTTTAGCAGAAACAATATTATGCTGTTCTCCAATGCTGACCAACTTGTCTACTGTGCGTATGTCTTTGACCAGCAGCATTCAGGGCAGCTTCCTGCTGGTGGCAGAGGGAGGGAGGAACATTGTAATTTGGAGGCTTGGCAATAGTAAGAAATTTAAAAGAGCATCTTAGAGACTTCTAAGGGTTCTCTTTTAGTTACTAGGAAGTAATCTCTGTTCATGTATTTCCTTAGCACACATAAAAGCCTGAGTTGTGTAGAGTTGTGCAATGGCTTTATTGCTGGATGAGTCTGGCAACCTGTCTGCAATGGTGGGCAGTTTTGAGAGTCCTCAGCAAAACAGATGTGTGGTTCTCACTGAAGACCTTGGCAAGTGGTCCAATTACTGTGAAGACCCAGGACAGGTGTTTTGCAGGCATTTGAGATAGTTTCCTCTTTCATCCTAAATGTCTTCTCCTAGGGCCTACATGCACTCCTTTTACACTCTGAGCAGCAGGCTGGAATATCATATAGACTAGCTGAGCTGTTTCAGCAGTAGCCTGGGGCCATGTAGCCCCTCTCAAGTATTTGAACTGCAAAAGACATCTATTCCTTGATAACACAGATTATGTGACTGCCCAAAGCACTAGAAGATCTTTGCTGGCACTGGTGTAACAAAGCTCTGCAGCTGGATCTCCATTGATCCAGCCGACAGACTGGACTGACTCCTGCCAACAAAAGAAGCCTGTATACCCAACAGAAGAGAGCTCCGAATAGCAATTTCAAGCATGTCATGAAGTCACCAGAGCTTACAAAGAATTGCAGTCAAATGTAATGTGTCACAAGTGTCAATTAAATGCTTTTACAATTAGTGTTTCATGTCCTAGGAGAAAAGAATAGGTCCAGCAGGCAGAATTTACTCTTGATTTCTCAAGCACATTGCTACCAGGAAGCTGAGGAAGAGCTGCCTTGATGAATTTTGTGTTAGCATGGCCTTTGCAATCACTTTCTGATGTAGAATTTTAATATTCTGCAAAAACTGACTAATCTTTCCCCTGGAACTGCTAAGATATCCGTACATCAGATGTGATTCTTCTGGAGAAAAGCAAGTATTTCAGTAATGCTCTGCTAAAGAGCACTAGCTAAGAAAAAAGTTAGGGTTGGTTTTTTGTTTTTTTTTTCTCTTTCTTCAATAAATACACAAGCATGTAAGGAGGACACAGGAGAAACTAATTTTTACTCCAACTCAATATGGATATGTAAACCTAAATGCAGTGAAAACCAAAGAAAATTGTAAATGAAATTGTAAGTGAATATGAATAATTATAGAAGCTTCTTTTCTTCCTGTTATTGTCTGTTTATAAACTCTTGGAAGTTAGTTCTGTTTAAATGTTTGTAGACATACCCCCTGCCTGCCTCCAGGGGCTTTAGCTAGCTCAATTATTAGGAGGCTTGGAGGGAATTATACCAAAGACGAGATAAAGATATCAGAAGAGGCCCTTTCCCCAGGACCTTTGTCCCAGGCATTTATTCTTCAAAATTCCAGGGGGGAAAGAGAAAGAACAAGGAAGGGCGAGGCATTATATAGCCCCCCCCGCTCAGGGAAAAGATAGCTGGACTATAGCCAATGGGGTCAGAGAAATTGGTTGGTATTAATGAATAAATCTGCAAAATTCAGTCTTTTTTTTTTTTTAATCTTGGAAGATTTGTCCTACTTAAATTTGCTTGTAAGGAGTTATGTTTTCCCCACATCCAAGATTTTAGTGTGTGTGTAATCCTCATTTAAGAAGTGACAGCTTTAAAATTAGTTGAATTGCTCTTTGTTAAGTCAAGGGTCACTTCAGAATGAGCTTACATTTATTTTTCCCTGAGAGAAAATTAAGAAATAGAAAATTCTCTTCAGTTCCTTCTACTGCTGGGTGTTTGCTGTTTGCTTCTATAGCTTTGGCTGAACCATTGATTCCCAATGTGTTGTGTCTGCTGCGCTGGTTGAGTGAAGTTACATAAGGGTCTTTGTTTAAATATATTAATAGCAGAGAGCTCTGGCTAGCTCACAATGATGGGAAGATGCCAAGCAGGATTTGCAGATTGGTTGCAGTGGATTAGTGGTAGATGAGGCAATCAGCAGCAAGAAATCAACAAGTTGGCCAGCCATCTTTCATGTGTTGGAAGGTGTATCTTAGCCACTTCAGTGGCTGTATTTCACAACTGGGGTACTCATCAGTAAGTGAAGGCACTTTTCACAGTGCCTGAAAAGTTGCAAGATATATTTTCTTGAATACCAAGCAAGTACACTGATTGCACATATCACTGAGCCTGCTGTTACCAGTGTAGTTACTAATTTCCCTTGTGAAAATCATCTTATGGTCTTTGATTTTAGTTGGATTTTTGTGTACCTCCACCTGAACTCCTGGAGACCTGGGAGAGTCCTGCCTAGTGCCTGGTGCTGGTCAAGATTGCCTGTGACAGGGTAATGTCATGAAGCTGTGCCAGAAAAGTGCTGGGGCTGTAAACTGTCATCTCAAGGATGTCAGTGCACTGAAGGTCAGATACCTCGTCAGCAGGAGGTGCAAGTCCCCACATCACAGACACCAACCCAGATCCAGTTAGCTGTACAGGCTCAAGCTTGTTCTCTCTCCAGTAATTTGAAGAGTAGAGCAGCTAGCTCTTCATTCTGATTCTGTAAAATAGGATTTTGAACCCAGTTGAAATGATGGATCTGATCCAAAACTTTTTTCAACTGAGAAGTGACAATCCACACAAGTCCCACATTGAGCCCCACATTAGTATCTATGTGAAGGGCAGCTTTGTTTTTTTCAGATTCTCAGAACTTCTTGCATTTGAATGACAGACATGCCCTTTGAAAAACAGAGATATTTATTTATAATTGGCTAGATTTGCAAGCTTGCTTTATTACATTATTTTCTGCCCAGGATTTCCTAATGCTGAATAGAAATTATGAAAACTTCTTACTTCAGGACATTTCCAGACTAGCAGGGCTGAAGCAGAACCTGTCATGGCTGGTCCAGTTTTATTTCTGGAAAAATCTGCTAAACTGAGCCAGAGTTCAAGTCCACAAGGGGAACACATGCACTTACAACGCTCATGCATGCACTCAGTGAGTTAGTTCCAACTCCTGTTGTGGGACTTTTAGGCCAATGCATTTAAACTACACACAAGCAGTTGATCTGCTAACTCAATAGCCATCTCTTTTCTTGCAATATCCTGTAAAAATTATTTTGCAATGTGTCTCAGAGGCAAGAACATCCTCATTTTTCTGTTTTGTCAACCCATGGGCTATCAAGTGGAGCTAGGGGCAGGGGGCTGGGGGGAGAGGTGGGGTAGACTCAGCATGAAGTCTGGGACCTCAGTCTAAAATGTAATAGGGAATCTTTACCTCAGAGTAGAACTGTGGTACTTTATGCCAGAAAGCAATACAGGCTTAGCCAACTAGGGATTAGCTGTTATTATTCTGGCTTTTTTTGCTAGACTTTCTATGCTAAACCTATAAGGAAAATAAAAAAATCAACTCACTTTAGCAGTGGTGAAGATCTGGGTAGGCAGTTGGTATTCACCTGTGATTTTCTCACTCTGATACATCATGGCTGATGTTTTCCATATACTGAGGGACCTCCAGAGCTCTGCAAAATCTGCCTTTACTGCTTTAAGGGCATTTAACCACAATAGTAATGAGCTTCATAGAAGCACCTTTAGAAACACACAAGAGCCTCATCCAAAACTTATCAAACTTATAAGCACATGTTCTTGGTTTTAATGGAGTTTGGATTAGATTGTCTGGGAACTTAATGGACCTGCTTCTGATATTTTGTGTGGTAACGATGTGCAGTTCAAGCCTCTGACCACACTTCAGCAACTTGAAACTCAAAAGATTTCAATGTGGAAAGTCTGTGCTTCATTATCCTGCTTAAGGGGAGGAAGCTTAACATGTAATAGAAAGGAGTATGAAAACTGCTTACTTCAGAACATTTTCAGGCACAATTTTTTGTAGTAATCCATTTTTGTTCCTAGTGGGGTCTTCCTTCCCCGACCTTTATGGATTGAAAAAGCTTCAACTCCCTAAACTCCCCAGGATATATTAAGATTTCAACATTGAATCCAGTTTCAAACCAAGACAAGGAGTTGATATTTCAAAGATTTTCAGAGAATTAAATATTCCCTAGACTTCTGATTCAAAAATGTCATTATTTTGTTTCAAACTGTGTCCCCCAAACCACTACTCTGAGCTGTATACAGGAGGTACAGTATCCTTATTGTTTCCTTTGCTTACCATGCTGATGAAGCAGTGCCTTCCATGGTGCTTATTTTCATTATGAGGTCCTCAACAACCTCTTTTCAGGTGAGCATGCCCATAGGTCATAGAGTTTTGGCAGAATTTTCTAGTTCTGCAGACCAAGTGAGTCTACTTTTCTCGATAGCTGGCCTCTCCTAGTGTCTTGCATCTTTGACATCTCTGATAACAGCCATTTTAAAACCTTCCCTCTGTGTGTTTTGTTCACGCTATGCATGGATGCTGAAAGAAAGAATTCTGGCTTCCTCTTCCTTGTTAAAACCCTTTTCAGATTTCTGGGGCAGTGGTGACATATTTTCATTCATTCCATAATCTTTGTCAATGAGTTCTCTGCAGCCTTGATGGACAGTGAAAATAATGTTATGGAAATGACATGTTCTCAACTCAGACAAACTTCTGTTTCTTCTGCTCAGAGACAAAAGAACTGTGTCTTTTTTCAGGAGTACTTTAATATTTCTTTGTCTGATCTTTTTCTGTCATAAGAGTCCAGCCTGCAAAATGTTTTCATGTAAGAGCACTAAAAACTAATATAAGAGATCCGGAGTAGTGTTTTTCATTTTAAAGCATCAGTGACTCCATTTCAAACACTAGCAACGTTTCTAGTGCATGTAATTACCTTGAAAAGAAGGAGGAATTTCCCTAGGCAGTGAAAAAAGAAAATTAAAAAAAAAAAAGTAAACTTGGGAACTTTTTTATTTCAGGCATTAGTTAATCATTCATAAGTTTTTTTAATGAAAATTTCATATATATTCCCAGAGCTTTGCACATCTATTTAGACAGATAATATAACAGAGTAAAGAAAAATCTCTGCAGAAACCTTGGGGACAAATAGGAAATTCATTTAATTTCATCAAAACTTTTAATTGCATAAAATTATCTGAGACACTGCCAAGTCCAGCAAGGTTAATATACATTTTGTGCATACCACAGAAATGTTAGTAATCACAAAGGTCTCCATACTTCCACTTTGCTCATACTTCCATTTGAAACACAGCATTTCAACAGAAGAAATATTTTCAAGCTGTACACTGGTAATGGCCTCCAACTCAAAAAAAGAAACAAACCACAATATAACTTCCTTTCACACCTGAGATTTTCCTGGTGGTTTCCTCCAAAAATTGTGACCTAGCTCCAAACTTCTCAGTTTATAAATTAACTTTAATGAGGGTATAGCCCATGGAAACATGTGAGCTGATGGTTCATAAAGTTAAAAGTGCTTTAAAGTAGTAAATGCAGTTTTTTGAAATTGGTTACCTCATACCTAGATTTAAGATCCAGGCTGTTTCCTATCCAAGCCATTCACACATTTGTTTCAAAATAGGCGAAGGCATAAAGATTTGTGTACCACCCTAAACTGAATTATTGAGCAGATATGAAAACCTTTATTCTGTTATCTGAGCTCCCCAGCAGGACCCTTCTCACTGTGGCTGCTAGTGATCTCTAATGCACTAGAAGGAAAATCAAATTTGTAGGCACTGTCATACAGTTTTCAGATCATGCAAGTGATTCTTTTTACCATCTTGTCTACACAGTGGCATTAATGGAAGTTAGAGCATACCAATCTGTGCATATCAAAAGTCATTCAGCTCCTGTAGGAATATTATTATTCAGAAAAAATAGATGTGAATCTTACAGAGTACTGTGGATACAATTTGTGTGTCTGTACTTGGAAGTTTTGTATGGAGTAGTCACAGTAAAGATACATTTATCTTTGCTTCAGTTTTCTATCCCTTATTTTTCATGGTGTTTTTAATGTGTTAAATGTCTCTTGCAGCCTTGATATGACAAGCTTTTCAAGAAAAAGTATCATTTCTGTGACTGTAACTTCTTCAGGCTTCATTAATTCCCTTAGAGGGATCATAATATAATGTGTGAGCATAGGAGGCTTTACCTGGTTCTGACCTGGAAGAAGTAGGTAAAATCAAAAAAAATTGATGATAGCTTTCATCAAGCTTGAATCTATAATGATTTAAATTAAACTAATTATACTGTCAATATAACATAATCAAGGAAACAGCTATTCTACAGCTAGTAAAATACTGATGTTAGAAATGGGAATTGAATTGCTAAAAGAAAATACTAGCTCTTAAAGCCTGCATTTTCACAAACAAATCAAGAGAAAGTGGCAAACCCAGACATATATCTCACCCTAGCAGAGATGTGTACTGCTGCACACTCAGATTTGCACAAATAAGAAATATTAGTCTAAATGTTCAAGTGGGCAACTTACACATACAGCTTTTATGAGTCTTGATGATAAGTGCTCTATCTGCTTCTGTCGTTTTCTAGGAGCTAGTTTTCTGATTTAACTAAAACTCAGAAACGCAGGAAAATTTAAAGCTGAAAAAACACTTAATTTAAAATTCCCTTTGTTTATATATACATTCTCTGTTTGGCTAAGAGTCTTAACACAAACTCATTAGAAGTTATAGACAAATATTTGTTCATTGCTTACTCTGTGTGCCAGAATGCTAGAAGGCCTTTCATTTTCTAATACTTACAGTGGTAATTATAGCACTTTAAGGACTTTCTTAATTTCTTGGAATTTAATTATTTACATGCATATTTCATAACTTGGATGCAGAACTTAAAGCAAAAGGCCTACATAAAAACCGTGTTAAACAAATAGTCCATTAATTAATTTTAAATGTACTTAATTATAAATTACTATTTAACTCTCCTCAGAATAACAGGGGTTTTGCAAACTGAGAAACCTAGTTTATCTATTCAACTCTTAAAATTTTGAACCAAACATTTTGCATGTAGGAATAAAGCCAATTCTGGAGCAGGAAATTGCATTCATACAATGACTCTCATTTGCAACCATTTGTTGCAACCATTTCAGCCTTCTTTATCAGATCTTTTACAATGCCTGAACACAGGCATTGACAGTGTGGAATGGGATTATTGTCAAACATAATTAAAACCACATGCCTTCCCCAGCTGCATAGCAGGTAAAATTTCGAGCCATGTTACTATTAATCCATGCTGCTCTTTACTTTTATCTATTAGTCTGCTTCTTATCTTATTATTTTTAGCTGTTTCAGGCATTTTAATTTGTGAAACTCTAAGAAGTGAAATTTCTGATAGGATTCTGACCAAGAAATGTTCACAATGCCCTAAAAAAACCATCTCCAACAGTACTCTTTTCTTCCTCTGAACTGCAAAAGCCATTGAGTACTAACCTGTTCACTATCTCTCACTTGACTTCAGTGCACACTCCCAGCCATATTTGCTCTGCCTCTTTCATTGCTAAGGTACTTTATGGCCCTCAAGAGATGCTAAAAGAGAAATTTAGAGCAATTTGTTGCAGAGATGGATTGACCAGTCAGTTGGTAAGTGCTCACGCTGAACTGCACATCTTTCTTTCTTGCCAGATTGTTGGCTGTGACCACCAGCTGGGAAGTGCTGTCAAGGAAGATAACTGTGGGGTCTGCGATGGAGATGGGTCCACCTGCCAGCTGGTTCGGGGCCAGTATAAATCCCAGCTCTCTGCAAGTAAAAGTAAGCTGTTCCTTCTGTTAAAGTGCCACCTTCCCCTTTTAGTGAAGTTTCCATTTCTTGCAAGATAGATTTCACCCCACTCTTTCTCAGGTACCTGAATAGTTGTGGTCAGTCTAGTTATCCTCACAGGTGCTTGCCTCTTGGTTTAAAGCAGCCTTGTCAGACTGTTGGTCAGGTTGTGGGGGCAGACAGAGGCTTGTGGAAAGGTGTCATCAGCATATTCCCCATCTCAGATAGCTAACTGCTTGTGAAGAGCAGGAGAGCAAGCCCTTTCAACACCTCTCTTGGCTCTATTAGCTGGCCATGAATAGGACTTAGTGCAGACTGCTCTGAACAGAATAGTTTATGCTGCTTACAGCAGAGGGGAACCCTGAGGGGCTGGTGGTACCAACCTAGCAGAGTGCTCTCTCCAAGGCCTATTTAGCATTATATGTGCCTGCATGCTCAGCACGGTCACTCAGTTCTACGGGGAACTGAGGAACCTAAGTTGTCAGGAAGTGCCTTCACAGGCATGAGAGATGTCTACAGAAAAATATGCCCTTTCGTACATGCTAACCCAGCTCTAACCCAGAGTGGTAAAATAGCGTTACTGTGCCCCAGTGAGTTCATCCTGAACCCCAAACAGGTTTTTTCAATCTGTTTACAGCGCCACAGATGGAACTACAAAACTTTTGACGTGAGCGATAGGATGTGCCTGGTCAGATTGAAAGAAGGATTAAAAGGTGTATTTTCATGCCTATGTAGAGACATCAAAGAAATCACATGTGCTAGCCTGAAAACCTGCCCTCAGCCTTAGAGTTTAATAAGACCAGCTCTACCACTCTGGACCATCTTCACAATTGCTGAATAGCACATGACTTTAAAGATTCAAATAGCAGCATAATATCTGTTGAAGACAGTATGTGTATACTTGTGGGTTCTATAACTGGGAGAGCTGCTTTTTACAAAAGCTTCTCTCTGTCAAAGAGTAACTGCATGGGTATGGAGCATGGCACACAGAGCAGCTGATAGCACAGTGCAGCTGTGTTTTGCTCTGTGTTTGCTGAGTGAGAGAGTAGGACGAAAGAGGGAAGGGAAGGGAAGGGGAGGGAAGGGAAGGGAAGGGGAGGGAAGGGAAGGGAAGGGGAGGGAAGGGAAGGGAAGGGGAGGGAAGGGAAGGGAAGGGGAGGGAAGGGAAGGGAAGGGGAGGGAAGGGAAGGGAAGGGGAGGGAAGGGAAGGGCAACTATTTTGTATAAAGGAAAGAAAGGAATAATCCTCATAAGAGTTCCATTGCTGAAGCAGAATTGTACATTAGAGGAGAAAGGAAGTGATTCACAAAGATTTAGGAATGGAATTTCACTTCATTGTTAAGTTTTCTGCAATAAGCAGGAACAAATTTGGAAATCTCCAGAATAGTGTTTGCGAATTTTTTTTGGCAAATGTCTTCACCTGTATGAGCAATTAAATGGGTTTTAGTTGATTTGTGGTAAGAAGGTGCTCATCTCTTCTCTGCTGAGGATAAAGGAACTAATATATTATGCACAGTACTAAAATGCTAGTATCTACTCCCAGTGGCATCCTATTAAATGTAAAGAATGTTATATAGTTAAGAGAGCAGATGGCAGAGAGCACAGTCTTAGACTGAGACAAATGTGAAAAAAATGTTAGAGAATGGATTTTTCCAACACATTTGCCTGTGTATAATTGTTATGCAGAGCTAGGAAAATCGTAGATTTTGTGGGCAGTCTGTATACACCATATGGCATTATTCACTTCCCTGCTGTAAACATACATGATTTTATGCAACACAAAGAACTTTGAATCTATGAAAAGTAAGTATTTTTTTTAATTAGTTTTTTTAAAATCATAAAGACACAGTGATGAATCCCCTTCACCTGTGTGAATTAATATGAATTCTTTTTGAGGTTGGCTTCAAAATGATTTGTGTAAATGTTGTGAAAATTTTGGAATTCTTTCAAAAATCTATTGTACTCATTTTTCTGCATTTATCTTCCCCAGCACTGTTGGCACTTCATCTGTATCAGCATTTTGTTTATTTGTCACTATAAACATAAATACACAAGCAAGTCTGGGATGGGGGCATGATTACTTTTATTTATCCAGTCATTTAAATGACTGGATTCACTAGTTGATAGTTAAATTTCAAATTACGCTTATAAAATAATCCTGTTTTTCTGTAGACATAATCCTACTTTATCTGTAGACATAGCTGGCAGTCCACATAGCTGTGTTGATACCAGTAAGCTTTTCCCATCTGCCAGCTGAGGAATATCCAACCTCTGCCCCACTCAGGTGAGACCTCACCTGCGGAGCTGCCTCCAGATCTGGAGACCCCAGCAGCACCAGGACATGGAGCTGCTGGAGCCAGTCTAGAGGAGGCCACAGAGATGCTCCCAGGGCTGGAGCCCTGCTGCTCTGGAGCCAGCCTGGGAGACCTGGGGGTGTTCACCTGCTCAAGAGAAGGCTCCAGGGCGAGCTCAAAGCCCCTGCCAGGGCCAAAAGGGGCTCCAGGAGAGCTGGAGAGGGACTTGGGACAAGGAATGGAGGGACAGGACACAGTGAATGGCTTCTCACTGCCAGAGGGCAGGGTTAGGTGGGATACTGGGGAGGAATTCCAAGCTCTGAGGGTGGAGAGGCCCTGGCACAGGCTGCCCAGAGAAGCTGTGGCTGCCCCATCCCTGGGATGTCCAGGGCCAGGTTGGATGGGGCTTGGAGCTACCTGGGAAGGAATCCCTGTGGCAGAGGGTGGAACTGGATGATATTAAGGTCCTTCCCACCTAAACCATTCCAGGATTGTATGATTCTCTGAATTCATTACGTACTTCAGGATGTAATTACTCCACTGACTGTTTGACCCAAGTTAAACCCAACCTTCACACAAGAACAGACTTCCTGCAGACTCAACTGTTTTCTGTATGCTTCATGCAACCATGAAGTTCCTACACTCTCTACAGTTCACTAGCCAAAACCCATTAACCCATTAAATACACACAAATAATTTCCCATGTTCCTAGGTCATGCAGAAGATGTGATGCACGATGTTGACCTTCAGCCTCCAAACTCCCCTCATTAGCATCCTGACCTATGTTCTCATTTGGTTATGTGCTCTATCTGTGCTCCGAACAAGGGATTAAAATCCAGGCTGGCATGCAGCATTAAAAAAATCAGAAGGGAAATGTACACCAGTGACTGGATACCAGCAGAGATGTTCTTTGGCCTTGCTTGGGACTTTTGTTTCTCTAAGAGCAGTATTCAATCTTGAGGACTGTTCTAGGGGTTGGACAGTTGACCTTTACTCCAGAGTTGTCCCAATACTTTCTGAAGCTGTTTATATCTCAGAGCCATTCCAAATACAGTCTTGAGCTCATCATACTAAAGTGATTTTCTCTTGGTGTTTATATCATGCAAAGGCATAAGAGAAAGAAATTCACAGAGCTTTTAAACACTTAGCATTTCCTATAGAAACAGCTTCTTCACTATTTATAGGGGTAGTATATATGTCCCAGTGGCCTCAGAGACAGAAACATACTAGGGCAGGATACTTTCCTGACTGATAATAAAAAAGCTACAAAAACCTTCATTCATTCCAGAACTATTCTTTTTTCTTGGGTGGCTTGGGTGGTTCTTTGGAAGTCTGCAGAAAATGCATCTTTCTCTTTTTATTTTATATCTTCTTTAGGGAACTGTGTAAGTCCTTCCTATGAAGATAAGCTGAGTTTAAGCAGGCTTCTTTGTGTTCACCAAGAAGCTAGAGAGTTAGTCCCATACATTGTGAGCACATTTTGTTGATCACCTAGTGCATTTAATATTTCTCTAAAACAGGACTGACATCTACTAACAAAGTAGATTAGTTTCAAAAGAGACTAACAGAAATTATAATGCTGTCTAGATAGTCACGTAATTACTCTTGTTATGGCTGTCAAAAATAGATGTGGTTCCAGATTTCCACTGAATATCAGTAGTGATTGGGAGACAGAAATAACTCAATTTTTCATCACAAGAACTGACAAACCATTTGGACAAAATCCAAATTGAAAATGTAAAACTAGAAGAAACTTGTCTCTCATGGGAATCTGATGTAGGTTCATGACATTTAACTTTTGCCTAAAACTTTGCACTTTCTTCTCAGCCCTGAGCCACTGTCCTCTCAGTTACCTGGGACCTTCCTTTGCTTCCCTATGCATGGTCTCCAGAGAAAACCAACCACCTGTTAAAGTATTTTGTGTCTTTTCCACACAACCTCTCAACAATCTGTCTCTGCTTATTGTTGGAGAGAGCTGTGACTAAATGTTAGCCTGTTTACTTTCACGTCTCTTCACAGGAAATGTCTCCTCCTTATCACTGTTAACCTTAGGAAATTATCCTTCAGTCCCCACTGCTTCTCCTTTGTGAAAGCAAGAGGCAGTGTGATAAGCATAAATCCCACTGAGCTTTGCATTTCACATAAAGTGTGCTAGGATTTCAAATGGAGAGCAACTACAAGATCAGGTGAAATATAGTCCTAGCAATACCTTGGGGCAGAAGATGCATGCTGAGAATATAAGCTCAGCATGGTCTTTAAACTGTCTGGGTTTTCTGTGACATGTCAGTGAGTTATTAACTCTGCAGCAGAGAGCTTGTAACTGAGAGACAGTCAGATATAATACTGGCATGGGACTGTCCTTAAATAAGACCTGCAAAATGGTCATTAATGTAATAAATGAGGCAGGGACTTGGGTGGAATAATTAAAAAAAAGGCACCTCGTTTATTAGTGAAAACCCCTGAGGACGGGAGCCCGAGATACGCCCAGGCACCACGCGACAAGCCAGAGAAAAATACCAAGTAACAACAGTGTAAAGACACTGGATGCTCCTTGGGCCTCGAAGTCCCACTGCAGAACCCCCAGCAAAGTCCCAAAGTCCCTTTTATCCCTCTCTTGCTCTCTCTTGATTGGGGCGCTCAGGATCTTCTCTCCAATTGGCTCCTTGTCTGGGGTCTGATTGGCCTTTAGCCAGGATCATCCTGGACCAATCATTTTGCCACGGTGTCAAATGATTGGTCCATTGCGTCCACCAATCCAGGGTGGCAGCACTGACACTGCTTAGGTGATGTCATCTCTCTAAACAGTTACCACTTTTTCGCCCTCAGTGTTCACAGTCATCAACTCCCTTAGAGCTGACAACTTTTAACACATAACTTTCAGAAATCTTACTTACTTACAACACTTACCCTTTAGCCCCTGGGTTTTTAAAATTCAAGTTATTGTTTTTCCACACTCATTCCAAAAAATGTTATATCTATACAGCAAAATTATATGTCATACTCCTGTATTTTTTCCCCAAAATGGATAAAATAATTTATCCTACTGGGTATCTTGAATCTGAATGCCAGAATGATACCAACAAAGAAGTATTAGAATATCAATATTTAATTAATTTCTCAGAAATTGGATATTTGTCTTTCTAAATGGAAAATTTGAATTATGTATAGATATGAAAGATTCCTAGCTTTACTGATCAGCGTGGTATGGGAGATGTGTTTGAGCAAAACATGTGTTGAGTCTAAACCCAGTGTTACAAGAGACTTAGACACTGAAATTTTGGATATTTTGAGAAAATATATCAAATCAGAACTAGAAAATGGGACATGGTTCAGAAGTGCCTGAAAATTTGAACAGTCTTTATGTCCATACAACTTTTGTGGCACTCAGAGAGACTGCTTAAATTTCTGCCTTGCTTCTGGGATGGTAAGGGGCAACAAAAGTGTGAATATTTCATCCCATAAAGCTCTGAAATATAAGAGTGTCAAAAAATCCTGTGATGCATTACAGAATTTAAAATTTAAAAGTTCACAGTTTGTGAGATATTATGGGTTTGGATGAATGAATGTATTGGAAGAATAAATGTATTGCTTAAAATTTCCTGTTTCTGGTAGTGTTTCCTCTCTCTCTGTTGACTTTTCACCTTTGATATAACATGACAACATCAATGACTATTTCACTAGTAAGTGAGAATCCTGATTTAGCTGGGTTCCAACAGCTTTCCTAGTTTGGTCTGGTCAGAAGTGTAAGATCCCAACTCATGTTTGAATAAAAGATAAAATGCCTTTATTGTCTGAGTTAGTCTCACCTAGCAAAGCAAAACATTGTTTTGAGAGCAGAGCTGTAGCTCCTGCTAGACGGTGTTTCATGACATAGATGTGAGCAGTTCTAATGACTAAATAGTGAGAGAGACTTTGTTCCTCTCCCATCTACCACCTTCTTACTCCCCAGAAAAATCCTTTTAGGCATGCATACTTTTTCTTTCCCAACTTACAGTTATATGCGAAGGAGGCAGAAAGGACAGGGAAAGGTGAATGAAATACGCTGGTTAGTCTAGGTCAGAATTCTCTGGGCAGGCCACTTCATTACCCAGGTATAGTATTTTATATCATCTTTCTGTGTCTTTCTGTCTGTTTTCAGGACATTACTGAGCTTACTGCCTCTTTAGAAATGCTGACCTAACTAACTTTTACAGCTGCATGTGACCTACATGTTAATTCACACCTCGGTTTAAATGCAATTGGCAAAGCTCCAAAGGGCTTCATAGTTGCAAGATCCTGCTGTAATACCTATTTACATGACAGTCTTACAGGCTTCTGCTTTTCCAGCGGCTTTCTGCTAGCAGTGTAGAAAGGGAAGGAGAATTATAGCACTTATGATCATTAAAATAAGAGGTGTGAAAGGGATGACATACCTGAGAGCAGTAGGGGACCATCACATAGCATGGACAGGATCATGGAGAAGCTGTGGGGTTTAAGTGGGAAAAAGACAAATGAAAAATGGGAAAGCTACTCTGGTTAAACATCAAAATAAGCTTATGCTTCTCTGCTTTGCCACAAACACCAATTCAAAATACTTGAGAGTTTTAAGTGGGGTTGTGATGAAATAAAAACTTATTAGTTACTCATGAAAACCATAAGTAGTTGTGAAGGACTTGGGGATAAATAAAATCAACAGTTTTGGATTCTTCTAAGCAGAAGGTTCTTACTACATTTAACATGTTGTTTTTTTCAGATTTTTAATAATAATTCTTGGCAATTTTAATTGGTCCTAAGGTTTTTCTTTTGATTGCCTTGTAAACACCTCTTTCAATGCTTATTTGAAAACAGATGGAAATTTCCTTGCTTATTTACTCCATGCATTTTTGCATTCCCACAGTGGTTGATACAGTGGTTGCTATTCCCTATGGAAGCAGGCAAGTTCGCCTTGTGCTGAAAGGACCCGATCATTTATGTAAGTAGAAGAAGTTGGTGTACACTTGTTTAAGAGAGTTTTGGTAACATGCAGTGCTCTGTTTACACAGTGGTGTCCAGTTTCCCTCTCTCAGATCACTGATTTCAAAACACAGATGAGTCCTGCTCTCAGTTTTCCTCAGACCCAGTTACCTCAGTGGTACACTCTTTTCAAAGTAGACCTTGGCCAGCAGTGCAGAGTTCTTTGCCCCTTCATAATTTTTCAGTCATGTCTGTTTGCTTATCCTTTGGCTGGTTCATTTGGTGTCAAGTCCTTTTGTTTGAAATTAATAAAATGCATACTGCTGAGAGAAGAAATATTGAGAAAAGTATAAGCTTCCCTGCAGCTTAGCTCAGCCATCAAGCTGCTCATGACTTTAACACATTTCTGTTATGATCTCTCTCTCTCCCCTAGACACACATAGGCACTCACACCATGTGTGTGTGCATGCACACACACAAAATCACACTCTAAAGAACTGAAGCACATACAAAAATGAAACCTTGTTCTTTAGCAGTGATACTGCACCAAGGAGTTAAGACCCCTGAGTTCTGCTAGTGCATCACTTGGTGGCTATAACACTTTCTTGCTTCATCTGTGTATCCCAGCAGCTGTATATCCCTCTTTTCTGGGAGGAATCTGAGGATTTGAGAATACCCTGCTAGAGCTGAAGGCAAATACATTTACTTCATAAATAGAAGCTCCTGGCACCCCTTTCTCACATCTTCCAGTGCAGTGGCTGCTCACAAGCTGCTTCCTTTCTCATCAGTAGCAAATTAATATTAAAGTATTGGTAAATACTTTATTCTGATTTACTGTCAGAATAAAACCCAAAATGGTACTCCTTGACCTCTCAGTAGCACAAATTATTGTAAGATAAATTGGGTTACCCTTCTCCTTTTCTAAAAGACTTTAGGAATTTTCTGTAGCACAGACCATTTATGTCTTCTGTGTTTGTTGATGTAGGTACAAACATGAATGTCAGCAAAGATGTGAAACAACAAATCATTTCACTGCCTTCATATTTTCTTGCACCCAAAAATTTTATACAGGGTATCAAAATAAGGGATGGCTTACTAGTCCTGTACTGTAGCTCCCTACTTGTGTTGATAAAGCAGTGGCTTCTTCAGATTTAAAGCTGTGGATAAAGACCAGCAAATTATAGGTTTTAAACCAAGAAAAGATATTATGATTTTGTTGAAAGTTCAAATGCTGCCTGTACCTCAGTTTTAAGTGGCCCTTTGGGTATTCCTGAGCTGCTCCAGTATGGCTGATATTACTTTCCCAGTACATGATATCCACTCCTTCCTGCCTGTCTTATTTTCCAATATAGATGTTCTCTTCCAAGGTAGAAAATGACATACTTTTGTTATTGTTTCAGTGAAATTGAGCTTTAAGACACCTCAGAGAGAAATGAGATTTTAGCTGGAGATGGATTTAAAGCTTCACTTTAGGACGTATCATATTTCATGATAAAAAGATTTGAATCAGCAAGGTCTGCCTCATCACTGGTTGAGATTTAGATTAACTGCACTGTGTAAACATGAATAAGTCCAAATATATCTATTTCTTGTTTCAGAGGTCTCCACGAATCTTTCTGTTCACCCATCAAAGGATTTTATACATGTATTAGCTAAAGTCAATTGCACGGGGAGGGAGTATTTTGCCCTGTGAACTTTGGTTGTGGGAGAAGTCAACAGGAGGCTGATTATACATACACAAGCCTTAAAACCATCTTTATTCCTGATACATACAGCCTTGTCCAAAAAAAAATAGATGGCTAACTGCAGCACAGAGAAAGAGACTGGTCTCACTGAAAACCAAGGAATTCATCATTACAGCATAAATTCTTAGTGTACTGCCTCAGCAACTTCCTGCATTAATTAATTCCCTTAATCTATCATGAAAAGCAGCCTAATTACTGAAATTACATTTTTTGTTCTGTAATTAGCAATTTAATATATGCAAATAAAAACTTTTTTTTTTTCATTTTGTTGTCTTTGAAAATATATCTCCATCATAGATGAATAATATGCCTTACTTGCCTCGCTGTGTTGGAGGTTTTGTGCCTATATTCATAAATATATGTAAAAAGTTTGCAACTTTGAAATCCTTCATGATGAAATGCCCTATCATTTTTAAATAACTACCAGAAACAGTTTACTGGTGAAAGTTCTGTAAAGCATAATCTGGAGTTGGTAGGGAGACTAGCTGAATGATGAAACAGACCTACTTTCTGACTGTTGGTTTCTACTTAAGAAATTATCATTATTTTTAATATGAAAATCAGAAGTAGGTACTCCAAAACAGTATCTGAACTAATGCCCACTTTAGGGAACTGTGAATACAGAGAGCCAGATGGAGAACTCAGCAGGGTTCAGCACCCACCTTCCTCTTCTACTCCACTGGGATATATCATACTGCTTCTGGAGAGGAAATGGGATTGCCATCATACTGATCTTTCTTTCCTGGATATCCTGCTTTCAGTTAATTGTCTACTACAACAACGTGTGGTTAGTGACCCACCTTTCAACTGAATGAGGGTACAGCAACTTAGCAGTGCTCACGGGCCAAGGACTTACTGAGAGTAAGTTAACAGCAAATATGCCTAACAAGGAATGGATTAGTATGTCTGAAGGAGAGTAAAAACATGGCCTATGGGTGAGGACGGGAATGTGAGCTAAAAATCGAAGGGTTTAACAAAGACAATAAGCAGATGGAAGAGAAAAAAGAAAAGTGTGCAAATGTGAACAACTATGGGAAAGAATTGCAATATTACTAATTTGTGCTGGGGTTTTTTTCTGCCCTCACTTCAAATTGCAATGCTCTGGTTTCCTGACAATTTTTTTCTATTTGTCAGATTTAGAAACTAAGACTCTCCAAGGTGTGAAGAGTGAAAACAGCCTCAGCACCACTGGCTCCTTCCTTGTAGAAAATTCTGGCATTGACTTCCAGAAGTTTCCTGACAAGGAGATCTTAAGAATATCTGGGCCTCTCACTGCAGACTTCACTATCAAGGTGAGGGTCATTGGTCATTGATGTCTTAGAGCAACAGAAAGTAAGACAAGATGTACTAGGAAGATGAAGGAGATTTTTCTAGATCTTAATTTTTTAGTAGATGTTTATCACACAGCCTAATCCAGGCTATCTCTTGAACTCTACATGTAATTCTTTATGGTTGTATATTTGATGAAAACCTCACTGGAAACTCTTCAGGAGAGAGAGACTGCCTTTATGTCAAGAAAGACATCACCAATATGTGCCCTAAAAAGAAAAGATTAACTCATTCCAAGAAAAGACAGTACTTTTTTATATGTACTTCTGAGGTACTTACAAATCAATGACACGCAGTTTTCTTTGTCTGTGATAAGTAAAAAGATACCTCTTTGGCCACTAGTTTGTTGGGTGTATACTAGTGTAGTTGCACAGAAGACTGTAAGAGAGTGAAGAGTCCAGTCCCCAAGCTCTAAAATAAATGGGATAACTTTGCTTGAGAAGTCATGGCATCATCTTGTTGCACTGGCAATAAGATGAAAATTGTTTCTTCTCATTAGAGCATTTCTATTCTTCCAGGTAATATAAAACACATTGCTGGAAGCAATGCACACATTTTGTGGGAAAACAAACATACAAAAATGAATATTTGGGAGTTGCAATAAAATAAATCTTTTCCCAGTAGTTCCAAGGAACCTGAAGGATTTCAGGTGTCAAACGGCAAAACCTGTATCATGTCCAGGACTATGTAAATTTTTCACTATGAGACCCAGACGTAGATGATATTCGGTTTAACTTTGACCTAATGGCAGCTAGAGGTTTGAAGAGTGAACTGGAAAATGTCTTAAGTGATTGTCCTGGGTTAAGCTGAGCTGGGCTGGAATGAATTAGCTTGGGAAGTAGCACAGTCCTGGAGATTGTCCCCTGTTCATCATGGTAGGTTAGCAGCTGAAAAAGCAAATTGAAATTTTCAGAACTCGTTCACAAGGAGAAGCCTGAACTAAGGAATATGTTCCTTCCTCTTTGAATAGCAGAACAAAAATTCCTTACTAAAATAGCTAGTGTTCAACTCAAAATATCTGGAACTCATTTACCTCTTTTCCAGATGATACAGAGATGTCAAACATCAGTGCAATGTACACAGTATTTCTCACTTTGTTTCATTTCTGCTGTCTGTGAATTTCTGGCAGCCTAGTTATAATGTACTCATGGCAAACAGCTAATCATGTAGACCAATTGCCCTGAAATGGTAACAGGAGGGTTGTACTCTTTTCCTTATATTTCCACTGTTGTCTTTTCTGTTGTCTTTTCTGACAGGGAAAATACCTTTATCCCTTAGTGCTTGCATTTCCTTCTCTATCAAAGCAAGGTAAGAAGTGCTCGTTAAATAGAAGGAGTACCCTGTTTAAAAGATGAGAGTCTGACCAATGTAAGTGTAAAAGTTTGCTAGGCATGGGCAGAACAGATGCTGCTGAATTGAGATGAAAGCATTTTGAGTTCTGCTATGTGTTTGCACCTTTGAAAGTCAGAGTAACGTGCCTCATTCGGTGTTAAATCTGTTGTCTTTTTTAGATATAGAAAATACACCAAAAACTCGTGACCAACTGTTCATGGTTGTAGGATCTTTTCTAACATTAGAATTAAATTTTGCATTGGATTAGGCACTAAAAAATTCTCTTCCCCTGAATCACAATTAGTTTTTTTAATCAACAGCTATAGAAGATACTTCAGCTATTACGTCATGCAACACAGATATCATTCTGCACTATTAAATTATTTTTCTAACCTTTTTTTTTTTCTTCTGGATATTTATTTTGTTAGATTTTAGTGGATATAAGCATGCACAGATCCATGTACAGATGCATGCAATCCAAAATGCTACCTCTCAGTTATGCCAGACTTGGAAAGTGCTTTTCATACTTGCTTTATCCATTACGATTTTGTCTTCAGGTTTTCAAGTTTAATTACTCCCCTTTAAAAAAATCAGATGAAATATTTCTTGGTGGTATTAGTAAGCTTTTCTTACGAAGTGGGATCTCTTTGGGTGTCAAGATTTACTTTCCTGGGCCAAGGCAGATTTTTTTGAAAACAGATCTAAACGAATTTGTAGATGTAGCAGCACACTAGTTTTAGAATCATTGTCTCCAAACTTATTCTTGTAATCATTCTTGTAATCCTTTTGAGTTGACCCTGAATGCTCTGTTCAGACAGATCAAATTAGACACCTGTATATAATTCAGAAGTAGAAACTCAGTGTGAGAGCTGACATTTAACTTTCTTTATTGGTAATACAGAGTGCTTTAAAATTGCAAGAAGAAACCTCATACTGCTCCTGGAGGAGCTGAGTTGTATAATTACTGGATTTCTTTACTGTGTAATAGTCAACAGTACATTCCTCATGTGCAAAACTCTTGGCAATCTTTTCACAAGATGAGTAAATAGTAAAAATAATCCATCAAAACAGCTGTATTTAAAAGAAAAAGGTCTTATCACAAAATTGAAGGAAGAGCAAAGTTTTTCATGTTCTTATTTTTTATACTTTTCATTTGAGATTCATAAGTCTTCACTGTAAACTTTAATTTTTGAAAGGCAAAATACCTGGAAAATATGCCAGTATACTTAAATCCCACTAGAACTTCTTTTCCTAAATTCTGATTATTTCTCTGTTTTGATGTTTTCAATACAAAACTCTGGTTCACATGAATAGAAATTCCCCTTTCCTGTAAGAAAATGTGTCATGTTTGATATAATCCTGAAGAAATGAAGGTCATTTTCATTAGGAAATCTGTCTGTTTCTGTGGTCTAGAGATAAAAGTAGTAATATCTCACAGGGGGACACAGACCTTACAGAAGAGGTACCCCTGATCTGCTCTCTTGCCAGTGTCATATTTGTTCACTTGTCTGTGCTAAAACATCTCCTCTACTGATAGTATTCATTCAGACCCTAAACAGAGAATCTTGAGGTAGTCACTTCATGTCACACATCTGCTCTCCTTTGAGCAGGATGAAACAGTACTGTCAGATGGGGTCTACAGATGACCATATAATGAGAGCAGTCATCACCAGATTACTGCAAATATGAAATACATTAGTGGTAGGCTTACAGGAACCACGAGTAGGGACTGCCAGTGAATAGTGAGGCTGGCAAAGCACAGCCTGTTAGGGTCTGCTGCACAGGCCAATTGTTGCACAGCTAGGCGACTAACCCTCTGGCTAAGGCGTGAGCCAGCAAAGACCCGGTGAGTTTAAAACAAGGTCTAGTGAAGGTATTATCTAGGCTTGGGTTTGGAGGAGAAACAATTGTAGGCCTAGATCTAGGCTAGGCTATGTTAATTTTGGTTTTAAATCCCTGGTATCAATGAGGGTTCATTCATAGTGCCTGTCCAGACCAAGTCCTTTGCATGAGGGATGCATAAAGTGGGATTGCACAAATGTTTTTCTGGAGACTTTTAGAAGTATTTGGATTAGGATTACATTGTATTGATATTGTCTTTCTGTAGTACTTGGGCTGACAAGCCTTGGCGAGTGGCTGCTGCCAGGAAAGACTGGTGCTTTTTTTTTGTGCTGGTGGCTGAGCTGTGTTGCTGGCTGATTTAGAAATGGTGTGGACTGGGTTCACTTGGGCAGAGTTTACTGCTGAAATTAGGGGTTTTCCCACCAATTGTCCAGAAAGTCATAAAATGCTTCTCAAAAGTGGATGCTGAATTACGCAGAACTCTAGAGCTAGCCAGACAACTGTTGGATCAGCTGTGATCTAGCACTGGCAGAAAGTGCTGGTGAGATAAATGCATTTGATAACAGTCCAGGTTAGCAAAAGAAAATAAGGTTGGGACTTAGTCTAGACTTCCTGGGACTTGCAAGGGCATGCAAGAGATAATGCATGTGTAGAGGCATCCAGCTGGCAGAGAGGCTGATGGGCCTTGTCAGTATAGGACCAGGGTTGGATTAGTTACTTTGAACAAGGAGCACACAGTGATTTACTTTGTGGAATGAAATAAATTATTTCAGCACTCACTTTAAGGCAGAGGCCAAATTTTCTCTAGCAGGAAAGAACTACTGTTTATGGTTAACATATTTTTGGATGTTTGACGTATTATCATATTAGGATTGGGAGTGTAGACAGTAAGGGTCTTCTGTGCAATTTAGTTCTGATGCTGGCAGAGGTTTCCAGAAGAAATTACACCTCATATTTGGGAGAAGGCTTCCTATCAGGTGGGAAGTGGTGCAGAGCCTTGGAAGTTAGCTGACAGCTTGGGGTTAAGATGGTGCTCCTGGAAGTAGATGAGATAGAATTAAGGCTGAATGCACAGAAATAGAAATAGTTAAAGTTTAGTGTGACTGATTCAGCTTCTGTGCAAGCAAGGTCAACTCACTGAAAGACTTTTCTTCATCTAGACGAGATCAATTGAATATTGTCAATTTGCTGTAAAGTAAAAGTACCTCTAGA
Organism: Sinosuthora webbiana; assembly: GCA_013397395.1. Taxonomy (NCBI): domain Eukaryota; kingdom Metazoa; phylum Chordata; class Aves; order Passeriformes; family Sylviidae; genus Sinosuthora; species Sinosuthora webbiana. The sequence goes on from VXBN01017481.1 coordinate 46,754, forward strand.
GATATGTGTCCTCCTGAGGTCATTTTGGTACACTGCAGATTGGATTTAGCTGGAAGCATGTCTATACCAATGGCTTTTGTCATCCTATATTTGCATTCAATACTTCTTTTGCTAGTCATAGTCATAAAAACCACCCAATCTGATTTCCTGATTCCAAAAAATACACAATTTTTGTAATAATTTCTAGATCAAACTCACAAGTAATGACCAGCCGGGAAAGAGAGTCATTATCTTGACTATATCTTGTGACAAGTTCAAGAAAATTTTTTTCTCCTATTTTGGCAAATGGGGTGAAATGTATGGAAAATGATGAACTAGACCTTTTCAAAACAATGTATAGTTTTTATTTCATATCAACCTTTTTTTTTCTGTTCAATATAAATTATTTCAGTTAATATATGTAGAACATGATCATTCTCCTAATCAATGTATTTGGCCTTTAGGCCAATGATTTCCATAATGAATGATACACTGTGTAAATAAGGAATACATCTCATTGTTCAAACCTTGGTGCAATACTTTGACTGATTTCTTCTTGTTTTCCCATTCTGAGAAATAGAAAATTATTACTACTGTTTAGCTCCTTTCTCACAAAATTCACAGAATGATTAGGTTGGAAGAGACCTTCAAGATCATCAAGTCCAACCCATGCCCTAACACCTCAATTAAACCATGGCACCAAGTGCCACATCCAGTCCTTTTATAAACACATCCAGGGATGGTGACTCCACCGCCTCCCCAGGCAGACTATTCCAGTACTTTATCACTCTTTCCATAAAAACTTTTTCCTAATATCCAGCCTAAATTTCCCTTGGCACAGCTTAAGCCTGTGTCCTCTCATTCTGTCAGTTGCTGCCTGAAGAAAGAGACCAACCCCCACCTGACTACAGCCACCCTAAAGGAAGTTGTAGACACTGATAAGGTCACCTCTGAGCCTCCTTTTCTCCAGGCTAAACAACCCCAGCTCCCTCAGTCATTCCTCACAGGGTTTGTACTCCAAGCCCCTCACCAGCCTCGTTGCCTCCTCTGGATGCGCTCAAAGTGTCTCAATGTCCTTCCTAAACTGAGGGGCCAGAACTGGACACAGCACTCGAGGTATGGCCTCACCAGTGCCACAGGGGAAGAATGACTTCCCTGCTCCTGCTGGCCACACTATTCCTGATCCAGGCCAGGATGCCATTGGCCCTCTTGGCCACCTGGGCACACTGCTGGCTCATGTTCAGCTGCTGTCACCAGTGCCCCCAGGTCCCTTTCCTCCTGGGCACTGTCCAGCCACACCGTCCGCAGCCTAGAGCATTGCAGGTGTTTATTATGGCAAAATGCAGGACTCGGAACTTGGACTTACTAAACTTCATTTTATTGAACCCTGCCCATCCATACAACTGTTCCAAGTCTCTCTGCAGAGCCATCCTACTTTCCAACAGATCAACATATGCTACCAGTTTAGTGTCATCCGCAAATTTACTCATGAAAGACACAATACCCTCATTCATGTCGTCAATAAAGATATTGAACAGAACAGGCCCCAGCATAGACCCCTGAGGAACACCACTGGTGCCTGGCTGCCAGCTGGATACAGCACCGTTCACCACCACCCTCTGGGCCCGGCCATCCAGCCAAGTTCTTAACCCAGCAAAGAGTGCTCCTGTCCAAGCCGTGGGCTGCCAGCTTTTCCAGGAGTGTGCTGTGGGAGACAGTGTCAAAGGCCTTGCTGAAGTCCAAACAGACAACATCCACAGCCTCTCCCACATCCACCACACAGGTCACCTGGTCATAAAAGCAGACCAGGTTGGTCAAACATGACCTACCCCTCCTAAACCCATGCTGGCTGGGTCTGATACCCTGGCCATCCTGTAAGTGCTGCATGATGACACTCAATATAAACTGCTCCATTACCTTACCAGGTACTGACGTCAGGCTAACTGGCCTGTAATTACCAGGATCCTCCTTCCCGTTCTTTTTGTGAATGGTCATTACATTGGCCAGCTTCCAGTCATCTGGAACCTCACCAGTGAGCCAGGACTGTTGGTAAATGATGAAGAGAATCTTTGCAAGCTTATCTGCCAACTCTGTCATCATCCTAGGATGGATCCCATCATTTCCATAGATATATGAATATCCAAGCATCTCAGAAGTTCTCTGACTTCCTCCTCCTGGATAACAGGGGGACCATTCTGCTCCCTGAAACCATCAACCAGCCCAAGAGGACAGTTGTCCTAAAGGCAAATTGTCTTTCCACTAAAAACTGAGGCAAAGAAGGCATTAAGCACCTCTGCCTTCTCATCTGCAGTTACTAAGTTCCCTCCCGCATCTAATAAAGAACAAAGGTTGGTCTTACCCTTTTTTTATCACTGATATATTTGTAAAAACATTTTTTGTTATCCTTTACAGACGTCTCCATTTTAAGTTCAAACTGAGCTTTGCCCTCCCTAATTTTATTCCTATATGCTCTACCAGCTCCCTTAAATACTTCCTAAATACTTCCTAAGAGATCTGATCTGCCTTCCAAAGGTGATACATCCTCTTTTTATTCCTAAGTTCCTCCAAAACCTCCTTGTCCATCCAGACTGGACGTTTGCCTCATGGACTCATCTTTCAGTACACAGGGACAATCTGTTCCTGTGCCCTCAAGATCTCTCTTTCGAAGCACATCCACCTTTTCTGGACTCCTTTGTTTTTAAGGACTGCTTCCCAAGGAACTCTCTGAATAAATCTCCTAAATAGGCCAAAGTCTGCCCTCCGGAAGTCCAATGTAATAGTCTTATTGATGTTCCTCCTCATTTCACCAAATATCGAGAACTCTAATTTCATGATCACTGTGCCCCAAGCGGACTCTAACAGCCACGTCTCCCACCAGTCCATCACTATTTGCAAACAACAGGTTTAACATAGTCCCTCCCCTGGTCGGCTCACTTACCAGCTGTGGCAAAAGGTTGTCCTCCACACACTCTAAAAATTTCCTGGATTGCCTTTTTTCTGCTGTATTAAGTTCCCAGCAGATGTCTGGTGGGTTAAAGTCACCTACAAGAACAAGGGCTGGTGATCTTGAAACATCCTCCAGCTGCTTATAGAATAAGTTTTCCACCTATTCTTCCTGGTTGGGGGGACGACAACAGACTCCCAGTAGGAGGTCACCAGTGTTGGCCTTCCCCTTAATTCTTACCCATAGGCATTCAATTTCATCTTCATTAGTTTCAATACCCATGGCATCAAGAGCCTCCCTAATATAAAGGACTGCCCCTCCACCTCTTCACCCTTTCCTGTCTCTTCTGAAGAGCTTGTAGACATCCAGTGCAGTGCTCCAGCTATGTGAGTCATCCCACCACATTTCCATGATGGCAACTACATGCTTTGCTCCTGCACCATGGCCTCCAGCTCTTCTTGTTTTTTACCCATGCTGCTTACATTGGTGTACATGCACCTCAGCTGGGCTACTGATTTCACCCCTAGCTCAGGCTTATCACCTGAGGTCCTGCTTCTGGAGAGCCTAGTTGCATCCCCTTCCCCTTCTGAACCTAGTTTAAAGCCCTCCCAAAGAGTTCTGCTAGTTCATGAGCTAAAAACCTTCTGCACTTAACAGAGAGATGAGCCCATCTGGTTCCAGCAGGCCAGGTGCCATAAAAGTTGCCCCATGACCAGAGAACCCAAAATTCTGCCGATGACACCAATCCTTGAGCCACTTGTTGATAATGAGAGGTCTCCTATTCCTTTCACCGTTTTTCTCAGCCACCAAAAGGACTGAGGAAAAGACTACCTGTGCCCCTGTCCTATCAACCACTTGTCCCAGTGCCCTAAAGTCCCTTTTAATTGCCCTGGTACTCTTCAATTTCATCACTGCCAGCCTGGAGTATCAGCAGTGGGTAATAATCAGAGGGCTGAATCAGCCCAAGAAGTCTCTCAGTGATATCACATACCCAGCCCCAGGGAGGCAACAGGCCTCTCTGTGGGATGGGTCCAGTCAACATACAACAGGTGACTCCCTCTGTTCTCCTCAGAAGGGAGTCACCTGCCACAACTACCCTTTTTTTAAATGTCTTTTAAATGGTGATCTGTCTGACAGATGAATCATAACTGGGAGGCCCACTGGGCAGATAATTTTCTTCTAAATCATCTGGCTAACCCTCTAGATCCAGGGGCTCATACCTATTCTGAAGTGACACCTGGCTAGGGGATGGGGGTCTGGAGGAATTTTTATTTTATTTCCCCAAGCAGGGACCCATTTCCACTCCCCTTCATCCTACCAGGTCTCCTTCTATTGCCCAACAGTGGGAGGCATAGGAGTCCTCTGACTCCTGGTGGGCTTCCCTCAAGGATAGAAGGGCTGAACTCCACCAATCTATTTCCCTTTCACTTTCTCTGATACTCCTTATTTTTTTAACTTCCTCCCTAAGCTCAGCCACCAGTGAAAGGAGATCATTCACCTGTTCACACTGTAGGCAGGTTTCCACCACAGTGTCCCTTGAAACCACTGATAAGCTCAAACACTCTGCACAGGAATGGGTCTGTACAAGCACATCCTTTTTGAAGGGCTCCACTTGGTCACATGCACTTGTACTAACTGCAGTTTTGGATCATGTAAAAACATTAATAACAGAAACTCAAAAAACAACCAACCAACAGAAACATCCCAAACAACACACATCAATCCTTACTAGCAAGAAAACCTGCAACCCTGCCTGCTTGCCCTGCCTGCATGAACTGCCATGCCACACCCACAGAGCCGTGCCATGCCCTCAAAGCCCTGCCACACCCTCAGAGTCATGCCACGCCCCTGTTTGCCATGCTCAAGGTCACCAGACTCCCCAGAGGCCTCTTTTAATCAGCCTGCTACTCAACGATGGAAGAACATTCAACCATTTCCTGCATGACTCACAAGTGCAAGGAATGCACCTGCTCAGCATTCTTATAATCAGCCACCCAATGACTCATGATGTCATCACTCATGATGATTCTGAGGTAGAAAATAATAATGCCCTTTCTCTGTTCCCATTTTGGAATTCACACACACAAGAGCTGCCCCTGATCTGATCTCTTGCCAGTGTCATATTTGTTCACTTGTCCGTGCTAAAACATCTCCTCTGCTGATAGTGTACATTCAGACCCTAAACAGAGAATCTTGAGGTAGTCACTTCATGTCACACATCTGCTCTCCTTTGAGCAGGATGAAACAGTACTGTCAGATGGGGTCTACAGATGACCATATAATGAGAGCAGTCATCACCAGATTACTGCAAATATGAAATACATTAGTGGCAGACTTACAGGAATCACCAGTAGGGATTCCCAGTCATGAGACGCGCGCACACACACACACACACACACACATGAAAGAAAGGCGGCTTTTCACCTCACCTCCCCCTAGTTTCATAAAATGAGAACGTTTTATTGAATACACTTTTCATGGCTTAGCTGTACAAGTAACATTAATAATTACTCGGTTATGACTGCTGGTTATAAAGTGCTGATTAGATTTTGAAACTGTCCAAGTAAACTACTGCAGTTCTGTAGGTCAAGCCCTACGTTCTTCAGTGAACAAAAAGAAATGGTTCAGGTATACACTGCCAAAATCAAGCAAGAAATGGTTGGGCTTTGGAGAACTTTACTTGTTTGGTTTTATGTGAACTAATCAAATTTTAGAGCTGTAGGAAAAACCAACAAAGTGCAAAGGTAAACAGATGTTGCAGTCTCTTATTCATAGAGCAGATCAGAATATCTCATAAAGATTACACACCTTTTGTGTTCAAATTTTTATTTTCTTGTTTCCTTTCGACTTTCTGTAACATCTCCCAAGCCAAATCTGCATTTTATCAACTCCAAACTTCACCTGAGCAACAGCTTGTGCTTCTCTCACGTTGTCCTAGGCAGGCACTAACAAAATCAGTATAAAAACAGTCTAAAAGATTATTCTTTTCCAAGGTCTTTAAAGAGAGAAAAAAGATATCTCTGTTGATAGTGACTGTAGGCTAGACAGTGTATATTCTGAGGACAGTAATTTTAACCAGTTCCTTAGATGACTGGTGTTATTCTTCATGGTTGACAGATGACTGAATATGAGCCAGCAGTGTGTCCAGGTGGCCAGGAAGGCCAATGGCATCCTGGCCTGGATCAGTAATGTTGTGGCCAGCAGGAGCAGGGTGGTCATTCTTCCCCTGCACTAGGCACTGGTGAGGCCACACCTTGAGTGCTGTGTCCAGTTCTGCACCCCTAAGTTTAGGAAAGACGTTGAGATGCCCCAACATTTCCAGAGAAGGGCAATGAGGCTGGTGAAGCATCTGGAAGACAAGCCCTGTGAAGAACAGCTGAGGGAGCTGGCGTTGCCTGAAAAGAGGGTGTATCGAAGTGGCAAACAGTGACACAACAAAAGGACACAGTCTAAAGTTGTGCCAGGGAAAGTTTAGGCTACACATTAGGGGAAAATTCTTCAAAAAAAAGTGATTGTGCTCTGAGATTGTCTGCCCAGGGAGGTGTTGGGGTCACTGTGAGTGGAGATACTTAAAAAAAGACTGGACATGGCACTCAGTGCCATGGTTTAGTTGATGAGGAGGTGTTAAGTCATAGGTTGGAACTGATGATCTCAAAGGTCTTTTCAAACTTAGTTTATTCTGTAATTCTTTGAAAGGGTTAAGAACTGCTCTGATGTAAGGAAGGAAGGCTCCAAATTCCCCTGAAAGTTAAAGGAAGTCAAGGATGATATCTGGGAAGTTGCCATGCACAAATGCAAGGATGAGTGCTCTGCAGATCTGGGTACTTCTGACTTCAGCTGTTAATAAATTCAGATAGGATTTTATTTGCAAATATTATGATCAAATGCCTTTTTTTTCTAGTTCAGTTACCTAAGTGTGCAAAACTGTTAGTTAGAGGACTAGCTTAAGATTTCTATTTGGATCTTTGGCATTCATAGCTATTTGGCCATCTCTATTTGGATCTTTGGCATTTCTCATAGCTACAATGGTATTGCTAATACTTCAAAGGTTAAAAATTTCATCATACTACAGAGCTGAGTATTTCAATGTGTGAGAGTTGGCCCTGTGCAGTCAAACCATGATGTTTCTTACAGCATTTAGCTATGAAGTCTCATTCTGAGTTTTTCAGGGCTCAAGTGGCCAATGATGTTTTTTCCTAGATAAAGATCTTAGCTTTAACAAACAATCAAACAAAATCAAGAAGTTTTTGCTATGTGGAAATATTATTTATTGTTTCTCTTCTGCTTACAATACTCCTTAAAAATACACAATATTGTGTATGCTTCTTTTATTAGCTTGTTTTGTTTAATTTGAGCTTATGACCGTGGCTCATTGTAATTCTTTCCCACCGATGTTGTTATCATGGCTGTGTGAGTGACTTCCACATTAAGCTGGAAAAAATGGTACATCTGTCTTTTGTCTGCGTTGAAACAGACAGATAACTCCAGACATGCAGGAATAGTCTGCAGAGAGGGAGGAACTCTTCTTTCTTCCAGAATTTTTTTCAATGTAAACTCTTTTTTTTCTCTGCTCTTTTTATAGTAGCCCATGTGTGAGCTCTTTGTCTGTTCTTCATGATTCACTGCAGGCCATACTGCTGAGTAGATCTGAGTTTAGGACTCACTGATGATCCTCAAAACACAAAGAGTAAAAGCAGAATTCTCCCCAGAGAATGCCTTTCCTGCACATTGAGATCAGAGACCTCCCCAGATGGCTTCCAGCACAGAATGTTTTTCCTAGGAGTGCCTGAGGCTTTCTTGAGCCTGGAAAGACCCATCTGAAGTGTGTAATTAATGCACCATCCCCGCATAAGGAATCAGGTATCCTGTTTCTGACACACACATTCAAGCAACATTGATCTGTGCAAAAGGCCTCCCATTTGTTGAAGTAGTTGTATTGCTACAGCTGGTTTGGATTTTTTTTTCCTTTTGAGAACTGACATCACTGTTTATTAGAAAAGGGCAGCCTTAGTCTCAGTGGACCAGAGCTCATACACACATCAATATTCTTGCCCTCCTCCTACTCATCAAGATATATCTTGATTTTTAATCATGTTGCTGTCCATCTACAGGGGAAAACAAAACAAACAACGCAAGTTACAAAGTTCATCTCAATTTGTCATATTTTTGCTCCTGTTTCACAGACCATTCTTTCACAGTGTCTCTTGGTGTTTGGAAAGAGAGAAGAGTAAAGGGAAAATGGTGTTTCCAAAACTAGGAGACTCATTTGAAACCTGAGAGAAGGAAAAGAGAAAGGAGGCAGTGGTTAAACAGTTTAAGCTGTCTGAAAAAAAAGCAGGGAGAATTGCTCCTGAGAGAAGTAGAGTCTTAGAGTGTCTTTTCTACTTGTGATTTGGCAGCTTTCTCTACTGTGATAGCATCATGCTACTGATGCAAAGATGCTCAAGCAGCACTGAAACACTGTGTCCTAGGAGAAATCATCAAATAGGAGAGGTTTTTCATAGCAGATTTTTGGTTTTCCCTTGCCAGATATTGATGCAGAGGTGCAGAAGTAAGGACAAGGGATAACCTGCTGATATTTTGAAGTCCTCATAACTGAATTAATCAGCACAGATACCAAACAGGAACGATTTTTTACTGGGCTGGGTGTAAGTGGTGCTGCTTTACCAGTGTGAAGGTCTCTTGTATTGCAATCTTTGCACTACAAACTCTTGTTTATGTGGGATGTCCATTCAGCACATCTAGTACTGAAACCAGGCTAGCATTTAAGCTCAGGTTGTAGGCTCTAAAGAGTTTTGCAGACATGCACCTAGCTCCAGCCAGGATTCCATGCTATGACTGAAAGAAGCATTTTTTCACGCAAAATAAAGTAAGCGGAAGAACAAATAATAATGACAGTGCCACAGTGGAGAATGACCTCACCTCAGGAATAAAATGGTGAAGTTTTTATTCTGTTTATTATTTTTCACAGTGCAGCCTTCCATGTTTTAGTCTGTACTATCAAGTGTATTATAACTGTTTTTTGGGAAATATTAACAATCTAAAATCTATGTCCATGTGTCAGGGACAGTAGGTAGTGGAAGCTTATTTTCTGTTTCATTAAGCATCTGTCCCTATCCTCTGTTGCTTTAAGATCATTCAGTAGCACTAGTCATATTTGCCATGCACTCATTATTTCAGAATGTGGTTTCAAAACGGTCACTGGTTATGCCCAGAAATATATTTGACTGTGAGCCCAAGATTTTGCCACCGATCAATGCTTTGTTTTTGTATTTAGTTTTCCTATTGCAAAATATATCTGGTATTTCATGAAGCTTCAAGGTGTCTCCAATCTGCAAGATACTTGTGGTAGAATACTTCTTCCCAGCATTCGTGTTAGGTTCACTCTTTGATATAACCTCTTTTTCAGATCCATTATGCTGGTGCTGCTGACAGTTCAGTCCAGTTCATCTTCTACCAGCCTATCATTCACAGATGGAGGGAAACTGATTTTTTCCCTTGTTCAGTATCCTGTGGTGGAGGTAATGAATTACTACTGTATTTCAGAAGCTGTCATCTGCATACATGACCCTGTCCCTACTGCTGCCCTGAGTTTTGGACCTTAAAAATGGGCAAAATCTAAAAATTTAAGTAGTTACAACTAAATGAAGGGAGGGATTTAGCAATGTGGTAGCAGCCTTTAGATTTTCAGCATTGTTCCAGACTCTGTAGATAAAATACCTCTCTTGATATCTACATGCCTGCATTTAATGCTACAGCTGTTAAACATAAGGGCTGATGGGATTTGGACTTTTTTTGGTAAAACAAGATGTCTCCATTCATCCCTACCTGTTCCTACCAGATGGGTTATTCTCTATACTGAAACTAAGGGCAAAATTATTGGTGACTAAGAAAACTCAGCCTTTGGTTTTTTCTTTGTTTTTTTCTAGCCTTCTGAATTTTTGTTTGACCATACTGGTTATCTTTCATTTCCTGCTCCATATGATTTACATTGCTGTTTGCAATCTGGCCTGTAAAACAACAGTTGTTATGTCCAAAAGCACTGAAGCAAGCTGAAATTAGTTTTCTTTTTCCAAACCAGAACTTACTACATTTCAGAGCCAGACAGGAAGAACATCACATCTCACATTATTTATTCCTCTGTGTATCACAGGCTATCAGCTGACATCTGCTGAGTGCTTTGATCTGAGAAGCAATCGGGTAGTAGCAGATCAATACTGTCACTATTATCCTGAAAATATCAAGCCCAAGCCAAAGCTTCAAGAGTGTAATCTGGATCCTTGTCCTGCAAGGTCAGTTGGCTTTTATTTTAAAGGAGACTGAGCTCTAAAGGAGTAAAATAAAATAGGAAAACATTCTGTTGCTATTTCTCACAGTGTCATTTATCCTACATAATTCAACCTCTCTCTCATTCTAAGAATGCACTGTGTAGAACACTTGTATTTAGCACCTTCACATAGCGAAGACTGATTTGAAATGGTTGTTTCTTCCCCTCAGAATGTATTTTGCCTCATTATTTGTTACCAAATATGAGAAAACAAATTGTCCATGACACCATCCCCATGATCAATAATGTCTCTTAAGTGTTAGTGAGATGGAAAAAATTCTTTTTGCATGAAAATTATTGTCATTACAATTAGATGCACTACTTTTATGGGATTTTTAAAATTTTTTCTTCTTAATAAAAAATCTACTTGCATTTATGGTAACTTGTAAAATGTAATGAGTGATTTTGGTCTAGTCAACAATGTGCTTTGGACCTGCATGAAAGCCTCATCTCTGCTGCCTCACAGAATCACAGAATGGGTAAGGTTGGAAGGGACCACAGGGGTTCATCTGTTCCAACCTTCTTGCTCAAGAAGGGTCATCCCAGAGCACATGGCACAGGATCATGTTCAGATGATTCTTGATTATCCTCAGTGAGAGAGACTCCATGCCCTCCCTGGGCAATCTGCCCATTCACTGGCACTGCACAGTAAAGACATTTTCCCTTGTATTAAGGTGGAATGTCCTGTGCATTCTCCTTCAGAAGATTAATAGTAAAAATAGTAAGATTAGATAGTCAGATTTTTCATGTATAAGAAAAGAAAGAAAACCACAAAAAAGACCAATCCTTTGTTCCACTGATTGCCCTGAACTTGAATGGGAGTCCATCTGCAGCCACTCAGTAAGCAGCAAGTGTTTATTTATGCAATCTAAACCTTTTGGCCCTCTCGAGTGGCTTTGCTAAAAGATGGTTAAGCATAGCCCAGCAGGCAATGCAAGGATGCCCTAAAGCCATTTTATCACCAGCTCCTTTCCCTCCAGGCTAGCTTCTTTCCAAGTTGGATAAAGCGAGTTCAAGCAAGCATCACCTAAAATGTTGCTGTGTCACTTCAGATTGCTGGAGGTCGTCAAAGAAAAAAGATGTCCTAATGAGAAAAAGGATACTTAAGAAACCTGTGGAGCAATGTATCCACCTGATTGAGGATGGTTGCTGCCCAAACGAGGTGTTACCAGCTTTAGACTAGCTAGGCATTATTATTATACTATCAGAGCAGAACAAATCATTCTATGGCAAAGATAGATTTAACTTCTTAGAGACAGTTTTCACTGAAATTCACTTACCTTTTCTGGAGTTAACGCTCAGATGTCTTTGTCATTGAAGACATCTTTACCCAGAGTTTATAGCAGTTTATACGCCTTTGTTCCTATTAGCACATTTTGTTAGAGACAGATGTCAATAGAGGCCAGGTATGATCAGGTAGAAGGCAGAAACATGAATGTCTCAGGAAAAGGATTGTTGAAAAATATGAATCAATATGGAACCTATTTTCTAGAGTCACCTATCACTGTCTCAATGAGAAAGTAATTTTATGTAGTTGCTTTATTTATTTTTCTTAATTCTAAGGTGCTATTTTTTAAACATTCTGTTCTGGGTCAAATATGTAATTTTCCTCTGGAATTTGCGTGGTGGATATTTTCCATACTTTTCTCAATTATTTAAATTACATATTCTCAAATGGTGATGCAGATGACTGCATGGTGCATGGAAGAAAAGAGAAAAAAAATAACAGCTGGGCAGATGTCAGGAAGTAATTTTGTTTTATATAAGAGATAACAAGGCAAAGTTTTTGATATAAAGACCCTTAGGGGAGGGAGAGTCATTTAGAAATACAGCTGTGCCATCCCAGAGGAAATTTTTGGAAATATGTTCAGAGAATGCCAAATTTCAAATTACTATTTTCAAAAACGCTTTTGGGAAAAATTAAAGAATCATCAACCCAGAGAGAAAAAAAAAAACCAGAGGAAGTCTGTGGTAATTTCTGGATTCCTGATGATTTCTTACAGTCAGGAAGAGGGTGGGTGAAGGAGAAACACAAGGTCAGAAGCATGGACAAGGAGGGTGTCTTGGCTCAGCAGTGTCTTTGCTGTGTGGGGGCTGCTCCACTCCACCAGTATGAAACTAAAAAGTTAATTTTTCCTGGCAAATCCAGTTCCAGTGAGGCATAGCTGATTAGTGGCTGCTGACTGTTCCTATGGTGTGTTAATGAATGCCACAGAAAATAATCGTTGAGGACCATAGTGGCACTGAATAAAGGAACTGAAAGTGTTTGCTGTAGGAAAGCTAACACTAAGATTTTAAGTAAAGAGTAAGCTGAAAGACAACTTTAAGTGAGTGTCACAAGTATTGTGTGAGCCTGCAGTAAGTTGCCTCTTTAGTCTGGTGCATAGAAATGTTTTACTTTATTGTGTTTACTATGACAATAATTAGCAGTATTTGCTGGCATCATGAATAGCAAAAAAGCTTAGTCTCAATAAGCACGGGAACGTATGTGGGTGGTTATTTATCAAACACATATAATTTATACATACTCATTTTCCAGGTTAAGTAGAGGCAGGCACATCCAAGTCAGAGCAGTAATTCCTGTCTCACAGAGTACATGGTACAGGATGACACTGAATGCCTTTTAATCCCTACATATCAATGATCTATTCAGCCTATCTTATCAAACCTGTTTTGGATTCAGTGCATACCTTACAAAGTAAAAAGGAAAGGTCTGTTTGTTTACAGTGCATTAAGATTTTACAGCAGTCTGCTTTTGACTGGCAAAAAGAAGTCTATATGTGTATTATCTACTGATGTAAACAGCAGCCAGTTCAACCTAGTCCACTCCCGTTCTATTAAATGAAAATCTTTTAGCTACCCAAAATTTCACAGACTGGAAGGTATTTTTAGCTTTCATCTTCATCCTTCTTTCTGGTAAATTTTAATTTAAAAAGAATGGATTTTTTTTTCCTGCTTACAGAAAAGTTTTATTCATATGTGACCTAACCTGGTGTGCTAAACACATATTTAGGACAATTCTGAGGTGCTATAAGCAGAAGACACATTCGCTTCATAATTCCAAGGCTTCCCCCCAAAAAGCAATTTTGACAAATGTGTAAAGGGCTGCTGCCCCACTCATCGTTCACTTGCTCACCGGGATATTGTCAGTATTTCAAGATTTCATCTTCAGCTTTTAGGTGGCATTCCCAGTCATGCCATTCTGCATTTTTACCAATCTCCCATATATTTTTATCTATTGCGTCTACATGTTAATGTGGGAGTTTCTGAGTCAAAAGAGCTCTATTCAGAAGATTTCAATGTTGTATAAAGATTTCTAAAAGCAATTTCAGCAAGGATTCTAAATTCATAAAGAAAGTGTCTAAAAAATTTCATATTAGCAGGCCTATAGTATAAAGTGGGTTTTTTAGTACTTCAGTTCCTGGAATTTGCCTAGAGTTTTATCTGTAAGCCTGCCACTAGAAATAATGTTTATACCTGTGGAGAATTTGTGGGAAAATCTCTCATTCCAGCAAGGTTTTCAGCATCCAGCGACCTGACAGAACTCTGAGATATACACTATTAATGTAGTCCTCCAGAAAAATTGCAAACTCCTCTTCCTGCTTGCCAAAGTTTTTTCTTTTAGCATTTGTTATAAATGATTATCAGCCAAACTGATATCAAAGATTTTATTTTGCCATTTCCAAAATCAATCTGAGACAGCCACAATAAAATTGGACAACATCGATCAAATGCTGGGTGGACAGAGGAGCAGCCGCAACGGTGCTGTCCCACCTCGTCCACGGGTTCTGGTTTTTGGCGCACAGATTTTATACAGTTTTTCTGCCTGGAGGCAAGTCTATTGTGAGTCTTTGTCCAGTCCACATATTCATGTATTTTTTTATTTCACAGTTTGGTTTTGAAAGATTTTCCTGGCAGTATGTAGGGTCTGAATGGTGTTCCTGGAAGCGGGCATTGGGATGATGGTCTGTTCAATCTCCGGATTTCATACACCCAGATTGGTATCAGACGCTGATCAACCATGAAGTGGGGAGTCCACCCTTGATGAATGGGCCATCTCCCGTTCAGCCTTGTCATTTCTGTTGCAAAATTTGGATTTGTCCTGCTATCTCACAGTTGCACAACGGGCCTCAGTATTCGGAGACGCCTTTTGCAGTTTTGGAAATCCAAACTTGCAATGACAATTTTAAGGTTATAACATACAATATTATTTATACACGAATTTATTTATTACATCTACCACAGCATTCTCATTTAAATATCCATACTGGGTGGTGGCAGAGGTAGGCATTACCAAAAGGAAACTTAAAATTAAATTAAAATTTTAATTAAATTGTAGCTTTTAGTTGTTAATTTTCAGCTAACCTAACAAGAGCAATTAAGTACAAGTAAAAGCATTCAAAATACACCAGGATGTTATGACCATTCAGAGTGATGCTCAGTTGTGAAAAGTCCATACTATTATTGGCAACATGAAAGTGGAGTTGTAGATGGAAAAGGAGCTGGTAGCAATGACAATGTTCTGGTAATAATAATCAGGGTCACCTGAGCTCAAGAGCAGGATAAAGATGAGCAGCAGATAATTCTAATGCCTGAAGAGATACATTTCTTCTCAACAAATGTGGTTGGAATCCTGAATTTTTGGACAGGGCAAAAGTAATCTAAATTAATCTAGAAAATAACTTTGTCAGAATGGGCAGGGCGGGTGGGCCAGGAAGCATTGTCAAGCTCTTAAAAGATATGAATAGCAGAGCAAATTCAGCTGTAAGGGGACAACACGTATTAATGAAACACAGAAAAAAAGGCAGAAAGGAACTGCCAGGATGCTTCTGATAACAAGCTGTAAGGTGGGAAAATATATCATGTACTGCTATGACCATCGAATACAGGTATCAGTCTGCCTAATATAAAGTTACAGGAAATTAGTCTATTTTAAGTCCTAGAAGATACCAAAACTGCAGCAAGTAAATGGTCATTTACAGAGATTTTCACTGGATATTCAGTTGTTAACACTTAGAAGTGTTAACTACTTCTCAGCTCATTCCCTCTTTGTGTTAAACACTGCTCATCCAAACCACCATAAAATACTGAAGTAAATTTAAAAGGAACAGGTTTAGAAGCATTACAGTCATGTTACTGGAAGGAATTAGTTTTTCTGCTTTTGACTGGAAACACCTCTTTTGAGCACTGTGAAAAGATTGTTCTTTAGCAGTCTATGGCAATGATAATTAAACCATATGTTGCTTAGAATTTAAAATCTCTGCATCATAAACAAGACATTTTTTATAAAGATGAGATACTGTAACGCCAGACAGACATTCTGTTTAAAGCAAGAGGGTTTTTTGGAGGCTGACATAAAACAATGGCTTTCTTAGTAGGGTTTTTCATTCATAAGTAGGATTTTAAAGCATCCACTGACCTGCCATTTAAAATGTTTAAGCAGGAGACATTGGCTTTTGCCAATCTGTAAAGTACTGAGAGCATATAAAAGGACAGATAAATAAAACATACATGGTAGTTCTTCGAGATTCATATTGATAGCATCCAGAAACCAGCAAGGTAACTCACACTGGTAGTGTAACTGAGAATTACTGTTTCACTGCCTGTAAAAGTGGGCACTGAAACCAATGTTGCCTGTACCTGTGGTGTGGTGTTACTTTCATGTACCCCAGCTCAGAAAGGAAAAAGTAATAGATTCACAGAATAATACATGGGAGGCATTAACAGATACCATCTCTTTGAGGACCTCATTAGCTGTTTCTCCACACAGGAAGTGTTCTTGTAGCACAAGGAGATAATGTTCAGTGTGGCATCTTCAGAGAGTGCTGAAGTGCAGTATCACACACCACCTTAGTGTCAGGATTTGAAGTGTTAAAGTGAAATCTTTTGCACAAGACTGTTGTCTGTCCAGTGATAATCATGGCTTTCACAGAGATGCTGGATTGGATGCTAAACCATTGTCTTTTCTGGTGAGTGCTTTCATATCTTCCAGCACAACCAACCCAAGCTCCTTTAACTTTTCATTATGATTTGTTCACTGCTAATAACGTCTTAAATATATTCCATTGCTTAGATGGTGCGGCCCCTGCCATGCAGATCATTTACTCTCAAGTCTGACAAATTTCAGTGATGGCTTAAATCTTTGTGTGTGAGTTCATATCCGGAAAGAGGCGTAATGGGTGCAGCCACCCAGGAGCATGGGCATCCCTGCAGCTGTGAGTAGGACACCCCTGGAAAAACAGAACCCTCAGGAGAAGTGAAGGCTGTGAGCCAGAGGTGTGTGACCATTCTGCAGAGGTGGGGCAGTGGCATAGCACAGATGCAGGACACCAGCATGGGAGTGGCAGGTTGTCCCCATGCAGGTCACACCACCCTGAGGCACCTTGGGAGCAGATGTCCTTTCTCTCTGCTGGCTCCTCTCTCAGTCCTAGCACCTATGGCCCTCCTTGGCTCAACAGGTTCCAACCCGAGACTTGTCAGCATGCAGGAGATAGAGCTGGGAAGGGCTGGCCTTGTCAGAAAGACAGTCATCAGGGAGGTAGAAGAAAAAGGCACTTGATCTTGTCATCTATGCTAAATCAGGTTAAGGGGGGAAAGGAGCAACTGGGGAGCTGACCAAACATGTCCTCCAAGGAATGCAGCTGTGGAAACTCATCCCAGGGGAAGGCTGAATGTTTGCAGAGATGGCAAATCTGATTGCACCACTCTCACTTCTGGTATGTGCAGCTCCCATTCATACATGTGCCTTGGAAGAGCAACTGTGTTGAGACTGCCAGCTCTCAGGAGGAAATAAACAACAATGTGCAGAATATATGACAGGACTTGTTGGTCTGAAAGGCATGGGAGATTGCAGACATATGAGACAGAACAGCTCTGCAAAATAATTTGCTTTGTGCTCCTATTCCTGCCAAATCTCTTGAAGTCTTGTGAATGAGTCCTGTTAGCTACTTGCACATACTTCAGTGAAGAAATTAATATTTCCTCTGCTTGTTTAGCACACCATCCCCTTTGCATTGTCTGGGTAATGTACAGTAAATAAACCCCATAAAGTAGATCTTTTCCATCTTGTTTATAGGAGTATGATGGAATGATAGATTCATGGAATTTAATCCATTTTGTCCCATCAAAAATAAGAATACACCAAAGTAACCTCTTAAGATTTTTTTGTAGTGTTAATTTAATCTTAGGGGTTTTTTTATGGAACACATACACAAGGCCCCACAGAAGACTAGCTAGAAAAGTGCAGATGTCATTAATAATACCATAACCATCTGTTCTTCTGTTTTAAGACTTTTTTTTTTTAAATCATAAATTAAACCATTGTGTATTATTGTGGAGGTCTTTTTCCTTGCTATGACTATATAGCTGACTATGTAGTGATTCATTTTCTTGAAGTCACAGAATGAGGGCCTTTGGCAGCCCCTCACATATGCACAAAGACAGCATCAGTAATTCTGTTTACAGATATGCAATTTTTTCAAGCAGAATTTTTTGATGGTCAAACCTTTCCAGTTACAATATTAACCTAGTGCTTTTTAAATGTTACTTAATATTCATAACAGTGTTTGAATGTGGTACAGTTATTTCTATCTGATCAGTCTTGGAAGTAATGCATTCTAAAGCATGTTGACCTGGATTATTAATAGACATCATGTTTATTAGGAAGAAAATACTTTTCACTGCAATGAATGAGAAATGTTTTGAAATCTGCTTCTTTCTTAGGCAGTAGATGCTTTTGTAGTGTAATTATTTCATTTTTTAACTCACTGTGTTAACCTTTTGTTTCAACCACTTGTCAGCAAGCTGATGAGCTGGAAAGTGCAAACAGCTTCAGAGTGGAACTTCAACAGCACTAGTAGAACAGTCAGGAAAACACCAAATTCACAAAAATAGGGCCAAAAAAAAATCACAAAAAGTTCCCTTCTATCTTCTTAAAGTATTAATACACAATTCCTCCACATTGTCCAGATGTCTACTGATCAAGCTAATTCTTTAGAGTTGTTCATTGACCATACTCTAAATTACTCATTTGTCTTGTTCAAAGTTTCCCAGTGCCGGAACACCCTCTCCTAGACTTTTTTGTGGAGACAAGCAGCTCTTCGAAGACGCAAATATTGCACACTCAAGCAGAGAGTTCCTGTGATTGCATTGGCTGCTAATCTTAGAGTGAACTGTCTAGTCCCTCTCACACACTTCCAGGGTCCTGCTTCTTCCAGTGCTTTAGCTGGAAAATTCCAGCACACTGACCTGGAACTGACTCCTTGCTGTGGAAACACAATGGGATCCATTCTTCTATTTTGGACAAATTATGCATGTAAAACCCCTGTTAACTGAAAGGAGGATAGACCCCTTTAGGCCTGTCCTGACAAGACTCCTTTGAATGCTTAGAGCACTTTTCAGTAAACTGTGTTGAGCATGGAGAATACTTTCTCCCTTCCCCCTCCTTCACTCCTTCCCCCTTGCAGAAATCCATAGCAGCATACCTACCACCTCTCATCTGCAAAAGGCTCCTGAAAATCACCTTTATTCTTGACATTATATGTCATCTCTCTGTAACTTGGATGGAGACACACTTTTTATTTTTATTTTTTGTTTTTATTTAGTATTCACGCCTCAATTTTTCTGTCCACTTGCCCTATCCAAACACCCAAGTGGTTTTGACAAATGTGATAAATTAGGTCCTCTGAGATCATCTGGTTTATGTTAATAGATATGCCTGATAACTGTGAGACAACATGGTTAATGTTACACTGAGTCAAAACTATAAACAGTGCAGACAAAATATGACATTTCAGACTAACAATTCAGTGAGACCCTATAGTTGCCAATGAGACAAGAGGCATCCATCCCACACATAACTGGCACGATAATATTTCAGATAATTCCTAATTTTGATCTACGCTATTGCCTTCTATAACTTTTAGATGCTACATTGTAACACCACACCAATAACAGTACAGCAGAGCAAGCCAACTAGTTACGAGAAACAAAAAAATTAAAAAAAAAA
>VXBN01017481.1:68118-93196 GCA_013397395.1 Sinosuthora webbiana
AGAGGAGAGGAGAGGAGAGGAGAGGAGAGGAGAGGAGAGGAGAGGAGAGACTATTTCTCAAGCTGTTCTAGATTATGGTCTCACCCTGTAACTGTCCCTTTGCATCCACTCTTCCAGCCTCACTGCTCTGCTTTAATCTGCCCCTCCATGAATTGCTCAGGCTGCAATGGCATCTTGGGTCCTCTGACCTCCATTTTCTGTCTGCTGTTTTTCTGCTACTTCCCCTCTCTTCTCTCTGCCCCACTCCCACCTGTGCTCCTGTGAACCCACAAACAGAGCTCAACTCTTCCTCCATCACCCTGACAGGGAAGACACAACTACATGTGTACATCAGAGACAGCTGAAACTGAATAGACTATGTAGCTGGCATGAGACAGGGCCAAGTCAGTGGGATAAAAATGCCTTTTCTCTGAACTTGCAGTTTAGGAAAAACAAACAAACAAAAACCCAAAACCAAAAAAAAACCAACAAAATAAAATTAAAAAAAAAATAAAAAGAAACAAATAAAAACGAAGCCAAACAAAAAACACCAAATCCACCCCAAAACAAAACAAAAAAAACCAACCAAACAAAAAATGCTTTGGTTTGATTGCAGTACCTGCCTGAGAGCGGCATCTAATACCAGGGACAGAGGAAATTGATAAACATTCCAGAAGAAGAGAGCAAGTCTGTCAAGGCATCTTTGCAAGATTTTCCTACTGCAACTCCTAAGCCTTGTGTTTTATCACCAAGATGGAATTGTATGATATAACTTATAATGCACCACCCATCCTCAACTAATATTGCGCCCTTCATACCTTGAAAGGAGATGTGACACCTGCCTCAAGAGGTGTGCAGCAGGGAAACTTCATTTTCCTCTTTTACATTCTTACAAAACCTGAGAACCAAACTTTCTGCTATACTTAAGCTACTTGAAATTGCTAAGGTTGACTAAGGCACCTGGAAACTTGTCCCAAAGGCTTCAGGAAACTCCCTGGTGCCATCACTTTTAAGGCTAGGAAAAGATGGCTCAGGTGGAGTGCAGCAAATTTTGCAGTTCATAAATTTCAGTTTGGGGCCTCTTGTTTGTGGTAGTAAGAAACCTTAGCTGTATGTTGGGAAGCTTGTTCAGCAGAGCCACAGGAAACACATTTAAGTAGAAGTATTCCTAAAATTACATCTTTATGAAATATGTGGCTTATGGTCAGCACACAATGATGGCTGTGCATGGTGTAAAAATTGTTCCACCACTCCTAGTGGTAAGTAATAGTATTAATGACTGGCTTTATACTCATAAACAACTTTTAATTTAAGCCATTCCACACTGAGTTTTATGGTGCTACTGGACAGCAGCCAGGTGAGGGTATTCCTAGGTATACCAGGGCTGATATGTGGAAAATCAGGGAGAAAGATAAGCATTTTTCATATTGCTCAACAATCTTGAGGAATCCTGTATTTGTTACTTAACAAAAATATTTCCTTTGTTTTAAGTGAGAAATTTCAATTCTTTTGCTTCTTGTCTGAAGGAGGAAACAGGTGTAGTGTTTTTCACAAAAACTCTTCTTTGAGTTCAAAAACTGAAATCTGACCAAAATTATTGTTTCAAACAGTAGTTATAATATCCTTATGAAAAAGGCATTTGCCTTGTGGGGTAAAACACGATTTCATCAAATGTTTCCAGGTAGGCAGAACACACATACTTCTGTACTTCAGTCATGCACAGTAATATACAGGAATAGCCACACTGGAGTGTGGAAAGGTTCCACAGCCAGTCTGTGACGAGGGCTTGAACATAAGAGCCAGACTATTTTGTGTGGACAGACATGTATATATACAAAGGAATATATATCTTATAGCATATGCATCACTAAAAAAAGGGTTATTCTCATAAGTAAGCATAGCTTTTCAGAACATGCATATATTGTTGTGAGGATTTTTCATTACATTCTCAAATGGCACTAGTAGAGAAAAGATGGTTTCTCAGCTCCTGTCACTGCTTTAACTGTAAGGAAACAAGGTCCATCTGGTTCATTCATCAGAGGTCATGTATCTCACTAGTATAGTCACTTTTGCATTTTGGGAATTTCCTCTCACCTTTCTTTCTTTCTTCTCTGCTGAGTTGCTTCCTTGGGAAAAACATTGCTCTTCCCCTGTTCTGCAAAAGGGGCATCAGCCTCACAGCACATAGAGTTTCCTGTGATTTGTGACAAAGATTCCTCAGAATATGAGAAATTAAGAAAATATGATGATCCTGTCAATTTAAAAAAGGGAAAAAAATCCCAACTAAGTTAAAGGTATTTAGATTTTCTGTGGCAGTAGTAGTAATTGGGTTAGCGGGAGAGAGGAGATTTCATATTATTAACAGTGACATAAAAGACACCAGACATGAGCATGCTTTGCTGCTGTGGGTACCTATGAAAGGAGATACATGATTAATTTTTACTGATTTTACCCAGGTAAAAAAAAACCAAACCAAAGAAGCAAACAAACAAAAACCAAACAAAAAAGCAAACAAACAACCTTGAAGATAGCAGTTTATGCATTTTGAGGATACAGGTGAGGGTGGAAACAGCAAGGGTAATGTTTCCTGATGCCTCTTTGTTTTCCAGATGGGAAAGTACACCCTGGACTGCCTGTTCCTCATCCTGTGGAGGGGGTATTCAAAGCCGCAGTGTCTCCTGTGTGGAAGAAGACATTCAGGGGCACATAAGCCCTGTGGAAGAATGGAAATGCATGTATACTTCAAAGATGCCTGTTGTCCAGCCTTGCAATATATTTGACTGTCCAAAGTGGCTTGCTCAAGAATGGTCTCCGGTAATCAACTTAGTTTTGTTGGTTCTGTATTTAACACATTAGGGAAAATATCTTGAATTATAGTTTAGTGAGTCTTTGGAAATAGGAACATTTTCTGTTTTCTCTCATTACCAACACCTCTGTTTTAAATTATGCTATTTGTCTAACTCAAAGTAAAGTAACCACTCAGGGAAAATATATTAATGACATGAATATGAGCAAGGAGAATGATGGAAAAATAAATCAGTTCTGTAACATTAATTTGTGACCTTTTACTAATAATGGACTGGGAATATAAGTGAAATGCACAAAAAAAAAAAAAAAAAAAAAGCATGTAATGGTATTTCTGTATTACAACATTTCAGCTGTAAATTGAAACTCAAAAACACTGAGAAATTTCAAGAAACACATAAATCTGTATATGACCCTGCTCTTTGATACCTGTATTTGTCAGTTCCTGACTTGCCTTTCCCTCTGGATGAAAGTATATGTCTTGGAGATGTCCTTCCACAGAAGTAGTGAAATATTTTAACTTTGTGCATAGAGTTAGCTTGAATATAATTTTTCACCACCCTAGTTTCTCAACAAGTAAATTGGGCTTTAGAAGGTAGACTATCTTCCCTACAGATGAAGTGCTCTTCACTGATTGCAAAGTGTTTGCTGATTTCCAGATGAAAGCTGCTGACCAAGAGCAAAGTAATATTGGTAACATCCATAGCACTTCCAACTGATTGGTAGTTTTGATCATCTTCTGTGCATGCAGTTTTGAAACAATCTGTGAACAGGGTAAAAGTTAATGAACCAGAGCAAAAATAAATTTTAAAAAACCAAACAAAACTAACTAAAAACACCAAAAAACTTAAGAAAGTGTCTGAGGGAAGAAAGCCCAGTAGTTTCCTATTCTATTTGGTGCTTTTTTCCAGAATAGTTGAGTGTAAACCTGGTTGATGCATAAGCCCCAGTATTTTGTCCAAGCAAAGCAGAGTGGCTCAAATGAAATTGACAGGGTGTTACTGAGCGTATCCAATATGGGACAGATGGCTACAAGCCAAGTAGGCAACATTGCAAGAGTGACACTGCAAGAGAAGTCCAGAGGCTAAATGTCCAAATCAAGTAAATGTTCTGAGCAAAAAGGCAAAAAAAAATCTGTCACTTTGATACCTTATCCATAATTACCAAGTACTATGAATACTTTATTTTCAAGGTTTCTGCATCATGTCTGGCTCTCTGATGTTGGATATTCCCCTTATACCTGTCAATTCTCTGTGTGACTTTTTTTTCTGCTTTTCATTTTCTCCTTTCATGTTTTTTTTTCAATCCAGTGCACTGTGACCTGTGGACAAGGACTCAGATACCGTGTGGTCCTTTGCATTGACCACAGGGGGATGCATACAGGAGGCTGTAGTACTAAAACAAAGCCACACATAAAAGAAGAATGTGTTGTACCCACTCCTTGCTACAAGCCCAAAGGTAATGAGGCAGAATGTTTCTCATAAATTTTTCAGAACTCTTCCATGTTCATCCATTTTGTTTCTCTGCTGGCATCACTGTTTCCACCTGCACTGAGTTATGATTTTGCACCTGTCTGTTCCTGTCTGCCTAGCAGCAGCTTGGAGTGAGTGCTGACCTCTTTTGTCTTACAAGCTTTGGCCTTTTCATAGCTAATTTGTATACCAGCAGACTAAGCAATAGAAATGTAAATTTGGTTGTATTTTCACTGTTTGCATCTGAGCTAAATTTGCCCTGTTTTAAAATAAATTAAAATGAAATATATAAATAATGCCTATAGTAAATAAATGTAACTATAATTACAAAAGTGCCTATTCATAATTTTTAGCATGAAATAAATCAGAAGCAAGCATATCTCATCATGAGGTTCTTCTTATTATCTAGTCTGCAAAATTTGTCAGACAGAAACATCTTATAGCAAATTATACAACAATTTGAATAGTAATATTTTCTTGCTTGGGCCTCAAACAGGGAGTAATACTGGGATAAAGTCCCCGTAGTTTGTTGAAAGAAGGAGGAAATATTTCTGCATTTGTTTGAAGGTTGTTATGGGATGGGAATGTTAGAAAGAGACCTGGAGATTGGACTGGATTAACAGACAGTGACCAGGTGCAGCAGACACGTGTATTTGGTGATTTTCACAGGTACATGAGCATGCATGGGACCGTGCATGTATACAGCTCAATTGTTACCATTTTTGTGCCCATATGCTGACTAATATATTGTAAGCTCTGGGCTACAGCAATTCGTGTGGACTTTTCTAAATTGAAGACTTCACTCTGCCATAAGAAGCAAACAATTCCTTTTTTTTAAAAATGTTATCATGGAACATATTAAGAGCACTTTTTATGAAGCCCTGTAAAACAAGACTGATCCACGATCTTTTGCTCTTCTAAGATGGGATAGTGAAACACATAATTTTAATTTCTCCACTGAGAGGCTGGTGATAGGTATACATGCCAAGTTTCAAGATTCCAGTTTATCATGACCATAAGAATTCACAGTATCTGCCAGGTACCAGAGTGGTGAAGCCCAGACATGGAGTCTTTGGGAAGTAACGACTATGTTTGCACTGTATTTTACTGACCAATATGAGCTTACCCCATCCACTTGCAAAATAAAAAAATTAAAANGTTAGCATGACTGAGCCTCATACACGTATCCAGTGGGTTTGAGCTCATTCAGACAGCTGGGGGTTTTGGGGCATTGTAGGTTTATGGTGTTCATAACACAGGTATGAACACCAGGCAAGATCCAGTCTGCCTGCATCATACAGTGTTAGCAAAACGCAGCAACTCACAAAAGAGATCTTGTGTTGCAAACCATCCAAAACTGACTTCTGCTTAGAAGGGTACAAGGCCAGCTAGGAAAGCTTTGCTTACCTCTATCTGTCATGAAGTGTATTCAACTGGGACTTGTCAGGGAACAAAGTAAATTACTCCTTGCTGGAAATCCACCCTTGCAAGTGCATGGCACCTCTACCCTGCATAAATTCTTATGTACTTTGCAGTACATACATGATTAATTTCTGATTGTAGGGAGTAACTTCCATTTTTTCAGATGGAATGAATAGTTCTGTGCAAAACCTGGGTTAACTGGGTTGAGTTTTCCATCTCATCTTTGTTCTGCAACACTCTCACAGTTCTCCCTTCGTAATGAAAGAGGTAATGTTTGAATATCCATATATCTGAAGGCTGAACAGTGGTTTCAGAAGAGTGTTGGATTAGATGGTATCCAGGCGTGTCATCCAAACCAAATTATTCTAGTTGTAGACTAGAAATTTGTCCTTTTTATTTCACACAACTAGTGTTAGAAATTTAGAGCAGTAGGGGTAACAAAGTACCTCTCAGCTATTGAATTATTTAGTCCTAGTCTGGGTTTTTTTCTGCAGCTGGATTTACACAAGGCAGAACACAATCTTCCAAGCTGACAGAAGCAGCAAGGCAAAAAATGTGGAAGTTTCTCTTCTCTTCTCTTAACACACTCTGCAAAAAAGAAATAGAAGGCAAATTGTTCATGTAATTTATTTCATTTTACTTTATTCAAGCTCTAAGTCACTTAATGTTGCACCAGTAATGGGAAAAAATAGATTAAGTAATGTTTTTCAGTTTTTATAGAGAATGTATATTCATCTAATACAACTTTTTGTGTAATATAAGATATAAATGTTTTTACTGGAAGTGTTTCATAAAAGAAAAGATTTTACTTTAATCACCAAAGGTAAAAATTTCTCCTTAGCTTATGTTAGAAGTGCTTTTTGTTCCTTTCTTTTCATATTTCTGTCAAAGCATACTGTACAACATCAACATTTCTAATCCTCTAACAAATTTTACAATGTAGATGATAATTTACACCTGTAAAAAAAGGAAGATTATTTTAAAAGTCACAAAACGGGTTATGTTAGACAATGATTTTGCTTTTTACAAGCACTTCCATCTGAGCAAAAAGATCACAGAAAGAAGATGTGACTTTCCAAAACCCATAAAACAAACTGTAGAACATACAAATAGAGGTATTTCCTACATATTCTGGATGATTAGTAAAATATAGACTAAACTAAGAGCTGTGATGGCAAACATTCATCCTTAAATGGCACTAATATGTTAGATTAAGGGCTTGGCAAGCTGTTTTTAAGGTTGAGAAATAGTCATTCCATTACTGTCCCTCTTTTCCTGTTAATAACTTGCTTCAAGGAAATTTGCATGACTAAAGCTGCAGTAGCTATGCAGTCAAATTGTAGGTCATTGTTCCTCTGTGATACAACTGAGAAATGTAAAATGTTCACTGTTCTGCACAATAGAGCCACAGAAAATTCCTGACTATTCTGAATGACATTAACCTGCTCCTGTTGGCAAGTATAAGTCCATCCCTACAGAAACTCAAAATGCTTAGGTGATTTGTGAGTGGCAAATAGGTTTGGCTCTGGCTCTCCTCAGTGATCTGTCTCAACACCCTTTGTGGTTTTTTTTTCCCCTGATCCTAGCCCAGAACATTCTGTTGAAGTGCAGAGCTCCTTCTCAACTTTTAGTGCCAGATTTGCTCTTGCTTTCTACCCCCGTAGAACTGAAACAGCTCTGCTGCCTTCAGCTCATCTACTCCACTCTGACACTGCATGAAGTAGAGTTTGGCTTGCAAAGCATGGCCCTGCACTCCCCAGAGCAGAGCAGCTCATTACCGTGTGCGCACATCCTGTAGGGGAAGAAAAGCAGCTCCACTGTTTTTCATCAGGAATGACAGAAGTATCGAGCTCATTTTTTTTAAATCCACATAGCTGATGAACTGATAAACAGAGTTAAAAAGCATAGCTGGGATATTCCATTATAGTTTTCCTGTTGTATCATTCATCACAGCAGGTTTTTCTTTCTTTTTGTAATCCACCAAAATCAATCTCAGCATGTCTTCTGAAATTTAAAGGTAAATACAAGGACGTTACACATTTTGCCTTGTGTAATGGAGGCCTGTTACACTTGCAAGTTTCCCTCCAAAGAAGTACTTTCCAAAGTGGCTACTTTTACAGCTCTGTTGTATAGTCTGAAAGATGACAATTTTAATTTGCCTGTCTGGCTTTAGAGCACTATAGCCCTTCTACCTGCAATGGTGAAATACCTGGCGATATAATCTTGTAAGCAATGTAGTCCAGGTGATGAAAGAGTTTGTTTCTCTTCCCAGTGTTCTCATTCCTCTTTTTCTTCTTTTTGCTCAGCCTCCATATGTGTGAAGATACCCATACATCACATACATGCTTGGTGAGCACAGGGAGGGTGGCATACATAGCAGTGTTACCACATGCTTCCTATTTTCACATGCTTGTGTTTCCTCCATAGAGAAACTTCCCATGGAAGCAAAGTTGCCATGGTATAAGCAGGCTCAAGAGCTGGAAGAAGGAACAGCCGTATCTGAAGAACCCTCGTAAGTCTCAAAAATTTGCTTAAAACAGGTTCTCGTTGTGTGATCCTGGGGAGCTATGGTTGCTCTCTCCTGGGGATGTTCAAGGCCTGGCTGGATGAGGCTCTGAGCAACATGGTCTAGTGGAAGGTGTCCCTGTCCACAGCACATGGAGTGGAAACTAGAGGATCTCTGAGGTCCTTTCCAATCCAAAGCCCTCTGTGATTCTGTGTTTCCATGTGGGAGCCTGGGACCTGTGCAGAACTAGCACAATCTCTCAAATGTATTTGGCTTCTGTTAAAGGGTGAACCTAACCCTGTGGAAATCCATGGTCTAAAAGCTGTATCATACTTAGGTGCAAAGAGAGAGATTTCAAGAGGGTACCCCTACGTATTATATGTTCTCTATTCCCAGTAGATCCTCACAGCTTGGCAGCTTTATTTATTTTCTCAATACCCCTGTGAAGTAACAGGCAAAACAAAGAAGTCAGTGATGATTCCCTCTTGCCTTTTTCTCCAAGGAAAAGAATAGTAACAGCAAAATGTATAAATTTTAGCAGAAAATAAACTCGAATCTTGTGATGCATACCACATAAGCCTGGAGCAATGAGACTGAGAAATTATAAGTACTCTTATGTTTTATTATAAGTACTTACTACATTTTAGATGTTTTTGTCTGAAACTGTGATGAAACCGTGCTATAATTGCAACTTCTGTACACAGCGTTCATCAATAGCCAGTTCCTTGTGTCTGAGCACATGGCATTTTTTATTACAACTGCAATTATGTATTAGATTTAAAAACATTGTTATGCAATATAATTGTAGTTTTGGCATGATTAATCTGAATTGAAGTAATTAGAAACTGGAGCATTGCAAGAGAGCTGGAAACATATGTAACAAGTCCTTCAAAATAAAAAAAAATCCAGCTGCCATATGTATAAATACATATATATGTACACAGAAAATATGTATATATAAAACAAATATATACAGAAGCATTTATACACATACACACAGACAAATGTACATTCATATGTGTTTATATATATTAGTAGCAGCTATCACATATAGTATAATGAAATATTTACCTGCTTCCAGAGTTCCATAGACTTTATAGGTTGATTAAATCAGAGTCAAAGCCTAGAAAAATGGATATTTCTGGATATACTAATTTTTCATTTGAAAGTGCATTTTCTTGTGATTTTTCTCATGACTATGCTAAATTAAATTGCTAAATGTGCATTTATGAACCTGTAAAGAAAGCTTGGAAACACACTGATACGCTATTATGTGGTCATATTAGGAATAATTTGTTACACTAAGAAATTTTTTATCAGTTTTGTGAACAAGGTTGATTGTACTGTAGAAAAGTAGTATAGGTATGTGTGTGTGTGTATACATATGTGGGTATATGTAGTTTTAAATATTAACAAGAAGGGATTTGTAGAGAATAGGCATAACCTGTTGTTTGTCATGATATGTATTTTAATAAAATGTTTTGGAAAACCTTATGGGTATATTACTTTTGATACGAAAACAGCCCTTGAGAGATCTAAAGGGAAAGGGGTTTAAGAATTTCAAATTGTTTTCAAGTGCAGTTATGATGCTTCCATATTTTATGTTCACTACTCTGCTGCATTGAAGGCCCTTTTCTGCAGACTACTGCATCTACTGCAAGGCTCCAGTGGTGCCAGTGGGATACTATTATTCCCATTCTGGACAGTGGGCCACAGTCCAGACTAGTTTCCATCTGCCATGAGGTGACATTTCATACGCTTCTTTTCTCCCTGCAAGGCAGACCTCTGGGACTATTTCTAATCTTTATTTTAGACTGATGAGGAACTTAATATAAGTTCAAGTACAGATTTTTATATGTGTTGACAAACAGGAAGAATAAAGGACACGAAGTCAGGGTCTTCACACAAACTTTCCCAAAGCTTGGAGATGCCTTGAGTTTAGTTTAGAATGATTTTGGTGATAAGGCACGAGACAGGAAATCCAAATAAAAACTTAGAAAATTTGTGCTGGAAGAACCATCCATGCAATACCCATTTGTAAACTGTAACATCCATTTGCATCTTGGTCCAGAATAGCTAAACTGTTTCAGGAATCTTGAGCAGTGACTCTCCACCTAAAATTGGTTTCAGTGCCTCACAATTAATAATGTTTTTCATTAGTGTCTAACTTCAAATAGTAATTAATTTTAGGTCTTGATTATTAGATTGAAAAACTGTGTGTAACAATATAAAGAAGGAAACAAAACAATTAGAACTCACAACAAAACAAGGAACAATCAGCTTTGAGGCTAGCTTTATAGCATAATTTCATTCAGCTGTGCTGGGATTTCAAACACTCCAAGAGCAAGGTGTATTCCCTGATAATGCACCTCTTGTCCAGTGCTTCTGCACCTGTGCAGAGACACAGTGTAATACTCCATGGCCCACCACCCTTACAGATGTCAGGCTACCACCCACATATTTTGGCTGAAGAATGATCAGTCTGGTATGTAGGTACATGGTAATTTGAGGCTTGTAACAGTTGAGAGCTTTTTAATGTTGAAGTGAGCAGTAGCTTGTTGTAAGACGGTGTGTGATGTGGTCAGCTATTTTGCTGACTGTGGACTAACCAAAATGTGAGCAGCTGTGGGGCAGGAGGAACAGCAGAAGGCCTCCAGTGGCATGGTAAGCCAGGTACTGAGGAGACAGCATTTTGTTCATAACTGTGTTTATTTTAAATTGCAGCAATGGGAGTGTCTTCAGACAAGCTATGCTTATATGATTTTTCTATTCACTCTGTTGGCACAGTAATTAAAGATTTCATTACTCTACTTGGGCAGACATCAGCAAGGATTCATTCTTTTCCCCCACTTCATCTGAGGCTCTTGCGAAGCTTTCTTGTGCCACCAAGTCCCTGACTGCCTCCATTCTCCTATACAGATAGAGCCATTCTTTGTAGCCAGTAGACCATTCTTCCCTGACCACTATGACCCCTTATCCATCCTTGGGCAAAGAAAACAAACCTCATCTATATGCAATTCTATTGTCTTTCTCAAAGTTTATATTTGATTAGAAGTTTAAAAGCTAAAACTCAAAATTTTCAGCATATTTCTTCTATGAATTGAGTTCTCACATTTGTGGATCTCTGTATTGCTGTCTTCTGATTTTTTTAACTTTCTATTGAATATTATTTTTGTTATGAAATTGCACACTATGATTTATAAACCTACAATATTTCTCATATACTATCCTTCCACCTGTAATTTGTGATCATTCTCTGCTATGTGCTGTGAGACCACCAGATGCTGCAATTTTATTCCATCTGTGTATAATGCCTTCCATTATTTATATCTTCAGGAATTTCTAATGCAAGCAAGACTTACAGTTGAATTTTGTCTGTGTATGTCTATCTGTCAGTTGCCTTCCTCTCTTCTCAGTAATGTCTGAATTTATTACTATTAACTGATTCTTACAGAGGTATAAAATTTTCACCGAGAATTTTACTCCTCTGTCAAATTTGGTTGATATTCTTCAGGAAATTCAGTGGAAGTGTTTTCCACATCTGTCACTGAAATAAACAACTGAGTAGAATTCCCCAGATGAAGGAAAGATTTTTAAAGGAGTTCAGTCCTTAAAAGATAGCAGAGAATCCACTTGGGTGCTCAGTCTTCAAGTGTAAATCAATGTTAAATATTTCTTTATTGGTTCTGCTTCTCAAAGAATCACAACCAATTCAGCCACTTCAATTCTAGAGGGAATAGTTATGTTTGTGTTGTCTGACCTACTGCACCCCAAATTGGGATCAATTAAAAATTAATTGCTGACAGAACTATTATGAAATATTCCATGTTGGTAACAAAGCATTGTAATCTTTGTCAGAACAAATGTTTAAGGTGAGAAGGCCTTCCTGTCCTGCGTTGAGAGGCACGTTGTTCTCCTATTGCTGTCCATCCCTAAAGTGACCATTCACCAGGTATTAGAAATGTTATCCAAGGAAGGAGCCACCATATCTTTCTGTCTGATCTCTTCCACTAGAATTCATTACACCAGCACAGTGTGACAGCTAGAGTCAGAAAGACTCAGGATTAAAAGAGCATGGGTATTTCTATGTATAATGTGATTGTGTTTATGAGCAGTGGAGGGTTTCTTAAAAGATTTCTATTTCCAGCTTTTGAAAAATGCTTTTGTATGTTAGCACCATATCCAGCTTTTAACATACTGCCATAAATAACCCCAGTGCTAGCCATAAAGAAAGGGCAGAGCTGGCTGGAGGATGGCGCAGTGATGGAGGAGCTGGAGAACAATAATATCTGGATGCCAGATGGCACCATCATAATGATGGGGCCAGTTCAGTAAAAAACAAAGTGAAATCCCTGACATGCAGTAGCAGGGGTGACAAAGCCCTCAGGGAATTGGATATGGACAGAGACACTAGTATGGCAGAAGCACTCAATATCTTTCTTACTTTTCAGTAGGCATTTACTCTTCTAAAGACACATAAGCTATTTTAATTTGATTTTCCTTCTTGAACAATTTCCATCATGTTCTTTGTGCCTGATTCACAGGTTAGTAAGTTTAAAACTTCCTATTACAGTTTTACTTTAAAAATAAAGCATGTTATGATTGCCAAAAAAAAAAAAAANAAAAAAAAAAAAAAAAAAAGTGAGGACATATATAGCTGTATCTACTGAGACATTGCTTGTCCTCTTTAGATTCACAAAATGAAGAGGAGGAAGAAGAAGGTGTAGGGAAACTTCTTCTTATTAAGATCTGCTATACATGGTTGGTCAAAGAGAAGGTCAGCAATGCAGCAGGCACACATTAGGTAATGATTTCTATCTACTCATTAAAGGACCCATCATACACAGTCACAACTATT
This sequence comes from Sinosuthora webbiana, assembly GCA_013397395.1. Classification (NCBI taxonomy): domain Eukaryota; kingdom Metazoa; phylum Chordata; class Aves; order Passeriformes; family Sylviidae; genus Sinosuthora; species Sinosuthora webbiana. The sequence goes on from VXBN01017481.1 coordinate 81,161, forward strand.
TAGGATTTATGTGTAATAACAATACAGGACGGAAACAGTTATCTTTCCTTGTGGAGAAAGGCAGGAGTGAATGAAAAGCACCAACAGCACCGAATAAAGAGACAATAAAGGAATGAAAAATAATATTCAAACAACTTGAAAGAAACTACAGTGGGACAGAATGTAATCACTCTGATTAGAATTGGACCTATACAGCTGCCTCCAGTGTTAATTCTCTTATAGATGGAACCTAATATTTTACTGATAAGTGGTAATGACCACTGCTTCATGTCTCTGAACAATGACACCAGCAGCTATCCAGTGCTGTATGTGAGCATTCTGTGGTGTTACCCATGCCTTAAAATCTGTGGAAAGGTGGCATTTCCTGGAGAAAAATTATGGGTTTCCATTTCAGCTCAAGACAAGGAGTCTGGAAGTCTGTGCTCAGTTCTAGATCTATCACAGAAAATTCCCAAGCCTTCAAAGAAGCCCCTGAACATTTCATTTCACCAGTAGTATCTGAGTTTAGATACCTTAAAAGATGGGTGTCTCTGCCTTAGAACACTCAGTCCCACTGGTATGTGCACATCTCAAAACCTCAGACTTTATCTAACCATGGATTTAACCAATGTTTTTTTAAAACAAACAAAAAAATCAAGAGGAAAAAAAGCAACAACCAAAAAAACCACTAAGCAATAAAAATTAAGGGCAATATGTAATTATGTAGCAGTGAAGAATTATAGCTATTTTTCTCCATATCTCAAAGAACACCAGTATTTATACACTTGCTTTTCTCCATAACACATAATGTAGGAACCCAAGTCCTCGACAGAAGAGGCTGTTGCTACATGCATCAGGAGTTTTGAAAATCTCCTAAACACCCGGCAGAGCTCTCCATGGGTCTCATACTGAATGCACTGTGACCTGCTGTGAAAGGTCTCCCACTGCTGAGCATTAAAATTGTCTTCTTATTTCTCTTCTGACTTCCCTAGTTACATATATGTTGCTATGTGGAGTCCTTAGCTGAAGTTATTGCCTTTCTCTTGTTTATTATTATTAGAAGGACTATTATTACAGTGGGATTTAATTAAATATGGAATGACAACTGAAACAAGTCAATCATTTCCCATTTAAAAAAAAATACTTCTCAATATATCTATTTCACTGCTTCCATTTTTCAAGTAGCTCAGAGGTTAATATAAAGAAGTGCCTAATGCTGAGCTGTGGAAGATGAGCTATATGCAGGACAAGTAACTTCAAATCCATTAACTGTTTCCTTTTTATTCATATACTTTTTGGGGTTTGTGCTCACCATTTGGCAACATTTGTCGTTAATGACAATACAAAGATATTTGAAAGCCTTTATAATTCTCTGCTGTTTGGGTGATTGAAAATTCAGAAACATTATATATTTATGTTATACATTCACATTACATAAATGTTCCATTTTTAATGACAATTACTGTATGGAGATTTCTTTGCAGGGTTTTCTTGCGTTTCCCCTCTTTTTTCTATTTTTAACTCTTTTGGTTCTGCTAATTTTCTCCTTAGCAGCTAACAGTTATACTTGAAGTAAATCACATTTCCAAATTTAGCACTCAAAATGTAGAAGTTGGGCCTAGATAGCTGAAAAAATACCATTTCCTGAAGCTGTTCTATTATTTTCATTATGAGTTGCTTACTCAGATGAAATAATATAATACATGGCATTTATAGATCAAGACTCATTTCAAATAGGATCCAGTCTTCTTTAGTAATGTTCTTAATTCTGTTTTGTATACTCTCCCTTTTTTCTCATGTTTGTATGTGTGATACACATCATGTGTAAATAGTCCAAGTATTTGAAGTATCATTGTTTTTCTAAATGAATAATTTTAATACCTGGCAGAATATCTTCCCTTTTGATTTGGAGTACAGCAGGTCTTCAACAAAGCAAAGTCACACAACAATTTACAGTGTTCAAAAAATATAAGGAAGACAGATTCTGATGAAGACTAGGACCCTTTTTTTTCCATAATCTGATTAGGGTTTCTACTTTTCAGTTTTCCAAGTTAAGAAGCTGTACATTTCAACTAGTCAGAATATCTAAATCACAGTGGCTGATGCGAACTGCTTAATCTCTGACAGGAGATTTTCCACATCAAAATAGAATTACAGCAGCTGCTGTCTTAGAGTGGCCTGCCTGTACTGTTAAAGAGTATAACCCTCTCAAAATGAAAGATCTTATCTTGGAAAAAAGACTGATATTTAAGTTAAAATGTCTTAAGAGTAGGAAAATGTAATCAGTTTGCATCATTAGTTTCCCAAAAGCTTTGCTCCTAAAAGAATTCTCGCCATCTTTGTAGCAGCATGATAAATATTTTCAAATTTTATAATAATATCTGCAATTAATTTCTTTCCTTTCCATTACTTTCTGTGTATCTTTCCTTTCCATTACTTTCTGTGTATAGTGCTAGTAGCAGATGTCAGGTTTATAACAAGATGTTATAAAAACATATATATATATATATGGTTTATACCATATGTCTTGGTATAAACCGCAAAAAGTGGGTAAAAAGATGCAGACTCCCTGCTCCAAAGGACAGTGATGTTCCACTCAGGGATCCTGATATATACTACCTTCCCTAAAAGGGAAAACACTACCTTCCCTTTTAGGTTTTGGATTTTTTTTAACTTCAGCATGGAGGGAAAGTCCTTTTGTCAACTAGAGACAGGCAGTGGGTGAAGGGGAGAAGAGTGTAAATATATTTTCAAAGATGCTGATCACCAAACTGAAATTCCCTTTGCTTTTATCAAAACTGTTCATGGGATTCCCAAGGTAATAAATGAGTTTGCTAGAGCCCCAGACCACAGTAGAAACAGACAGATGTATTGGCTTCAGCCATGGGCAAAGCTGTCCAACTCTGGTGTGGCCTATCAAAATAAAGACCAGAGGAAGAGTAATACTGTCAGTGACAGCCAAGTTTCCAAGAAAAATACATCCCAAAAGCCGAGTTTGCAGAAGACAGATTCCAAACACTATTAATGAGGGAGTGTTATCAACAGGAGTGTTCATGTGAGGCTCAGCAAGTATCAGTGCCAGATCCAACTATCCATTCTTTTGTTCTACTCTTTGAAGTATAACTACAACCCTTACCTTAGAACTTGCCTGTGGCAGAAAATTTGGAAGAAAGGCCAATGGAGAAGGCAAGCCAGTCAGATAAAGCTGTCTAAATTACCCTGTATTCATAACTTTAGGGCTCCAATACAACTGACATCAGGTATCAAAGCATAGGTATAGAAGGTTACAGAAACTATTGTTTCTGGATAGATTTAGGAGTCAGCTTAGTTCAACATGAGCTCAGCAAAACAAGGTGTGTTACATTACTGCAAGAAACTAGTAATGACGTGGTATAGACTTGAATGTGAATCTTAGGCTTGATAACCTTGAGTAAAATGCTAGTCCAATTCCTAGCACTGACATTGAAAAAGCAGTGACAACACAGAGAAACTGAGAAATTATTCCACTGTTGAGGAAAATAATGAGAGATGGAATTCAGTCTGTTTTATTGCAATGACAGGTGCAAAGTGCTTTTAATAAAATAATAATGGACTTCTAGAAGGAAAAATTTGGAACATATAAGGGTTACTGATCAGTAAGCCAAGTGCAACAGATAAACAAATCCACAATAGAAACTAAACACTGTTGTTGTTTTGGTTTGGGTTTTTTTTTTTTTTNAATTTTCTTTAATTTAAATTTAAAAAAATAAAATAAAAATAAACCAAACAAAAAAAAACAAGCTAAAGAAATTGTGAATTCTCTTCACCTTTTGATAGCTTCAAATTAAAACTTAAAAACAGTTGCTGTGACACAAGAACAATAATTGAAATTATTTTCCATGTAGTCCTGCAATTACCTGATAACAGCAGCCTGCTCAATACTTACTAGAGAAAAAAATTAACAACTAAGGCAAGGATTATCTATGTTGAATACTTGCAAAAGGTAGCTTGTTGGAACATCATTTACATTGGGCATATTTGGAGATTGTTTGATGTCTTGCACTGAGATATTTTAGGATCAAGATGGGTGTTACAAGGGTTTATCTTTCTTCTTGGATATTAGGAGACCCCCCACTGAGTTGTTAATAGAACCTCCTATGTGTGTGTTTTTAATAAATGTATGATGAGATGAAGTATTTGTTTTTCATTAAATAAAATTTGGCCTGTGTAGGACTACCCTGATTTTGCTTCCCTCGCAATTTGTGGACAAAACTTGCCTTGCTCTCTTCCTCTCACAGGTTTATTCCTGAGGCTTGGTCCGCCTGTAGTGTCACCTGTGGAGTAGGCAGCCAGATGCGGCTTGTGAAGTGTCAAGTGCTCCTCTCTTTCTCCCAGTCTGTGGCTGATCTGCCCATTGAGGAATGTGAAGGTCCCAAACCTGTATCTCAGAGAGCCTGTTACAGTGGTCCCTGCAGTGGGGAGGCAACTGAATACACCCCAGAGGAGACTCAGCTTTTGTATGGCAGCTTGCAGGAGTTCGATGAGCTCTATGACTGGGAATATGAAGGTTTCAAAGAGTGCTCAGAGTCCTGTGGGGGAGGTAAGTGCAAAATGTTTCCATGCTGGATTTGCTTTCCTTCTTCAAATGTGGGCTTGGCACTTAATACTCATAGACATGCTGTTTTTCTGTGGCTAGTTAGAATCATGGAATCATTTAGGAAGGAAATAAAACTTCAAGGTTGCTGAGTCCAAACATGTTTGAAAAGGCATGGATAAGAAATGTGAAAAATCCCATGTGCACAACATATTTTAGCCCAGGAATTCCAGATCTGGGCTCAGACTGTCACTAAGAGTGCTCAGTTTGTCATATATTTCTGTTTCCTTTATCAGTGATTGCCCAAAGGCAATAACCAAAAAAAAGTTAAACGTTAAAGGGGTCTGGTGGTACATGCTAACAACCACATATCATTTTTAGTTCTTATCTCTTGGTTTGCTCTGTGCAAGGAAAAAAATGTGGAAATAAATTGTCCTCCCAAAGCATATGAAATAAATAATGGATATTTTAAGGGCTCAGCCACTCCCTATCTCCTATCAATAAGGGGCATCAGCTCCAATCCCAGTGCAAAAGAAAACTTATGGCAAAATGGCACGAATGATGTAGTTGTCTAAAACAAGCAGGCTTGGCAACTGTCGTTCCTCAAAGTTAATCAGTTTTTCAGGTTCCACGTACTATAGAGCATTAACACATTTCCGATATCCCTTTTTTTTCCCCATCATTTTATTTAACTAGTTCTGAGAAATACATCCATCATGTATTTTTTTAATTAAGCTTAGATTTTTCCATCTCTTGTCTTTTTACTTTACAACTTTCAGGCAATTTAAGAAAGGATTACTATAGAAAAATACAAAATGTATACTTTAGAACTGAAAACAACTCAGCATTCTATGAGTTAATAAACTGTACCGATCCATAGGTAATCAGTTGCAGTCTTGAAAACCACAATTAGTAGAAAATAATGCAAAGGTTTTCTGCCTTACTTTTACCTGGCTGATGGTAGTCAATGTTTAGAGCAGTTCACAGCTGTCAGACCATTGACACTTTTGCTTTATTTCCTACACAAAAAAAAANCTAGTATGTGCTGAGTGGTGACAAACGCTGATCTTACAGGAGTAAATGTGTTCGTTACTGGCAAACAGTAACAATTTGTTACACTTTTACTGTGACTACCAAAACCTGAACAGTTCCTAGAAATATCCTCCTGAAATGAAGTAATTTCTTAAAATATAGAGCTTATGCTTGTATTTTTCAAATGTAACTCACAGAGACTTATCTGTGGGAAATATTCTTCTTTATAAATTTAATCTCTTTCAATTGTCATCAAAACCTTTTAGCCAAGATTTCTTTTTGTCTGACATCAACTCCAAACTTTCCAGATCAGCAGATGCTAAGTCAGATATTTTTGTAGCCATAGGTGCAAGACTGGTCAAAATAATTTTATTTGTTTTAGAGTCCTGGGAGAAGAAACTGGATAGATGCAGAAGTAACCTTTCACCTCCCAGAAGCAGCAACCAGAAGGAATGAGTTAGTCATATGCTGCTAGTGGTGGCTTCATTTCCCAGAGCTGTCATCAAACATCATGTAACAATTATTCTATCCTGGTAGATATAAACACAGAAATTCTCATTTGATGGTGTTTTGAAAGGAACTTAAACTGCCTAAATTTATATCCCATCATTACATATTTTTATACTGTGATTTCCTGTTGAGAACTGATTTCTTTTTTTCCAAGGAAAGCAATTTTAAAACAGCTTTTGTTCTAATAATATTGTGCGGTAAATAGTTTTGAATTCAATTACGTGGCAAATGAACTTCCTAAAATTCATATATATTTTTAATTATCTCTGTGCTGCGGAATTTCCAGTTTATGATCAAAAGCTTTTATATTCTCTAAATGTTCAATGACCCATCCTAATTTAAAGCTTGTAACAATTTGCCACATTGACCGAGCAAAAAGAGAGGTACAGTTGTCATCATTATGCTGAGACATACTGTTGTGAGGTTCAAGAGAAAGCTGAAGAAAGTGATTCTGATGACATTTTTTTACTGCTGGAGCAAGCCAGATTTTTTTTTCCCTTCCTGGCACAAGCCATTAAAGCCAAAAACTGTCAATAAATATTCTACAACCATATTCTAACAGGAATCTTTTCCTTTGATATCTGTGCTGTCAGGCAAGATTACTGATTTTACCAAGACCTTTCAAAGATAAAAACAAATTTTAATAGACAGAGTAGAATGCCTGTAGTGTGGACAAAAATTATTGGAATTGCAATCAGAGATGACTTAGATGAGAGAAATAAGCATAAGAAATGAACTTACTGGGAGGTTTAGGGCTGGTTGGATACTGAAAACTGAAGAACAGTAGTATCAGAGCTTGGCTATATGAATTTGATAACACAAAACCATTAGCATGAGAGATGGAGAAAACGTTGAATTCAAGACCTCATAGTCATCACTTTTCAGTAATCAAGATTGAAACAGACAATGGAAAAGTGTTAAATTGATAATAATTGGTCAAGAGCTCATTAGTGACACCCTTCAGAGAGGAGAAAATGAAGCTGTGGAAGTACATTCAGTTTACAAAATTTTTTCTGAGAAGCACATACAGAAGATGAGTGATCTATGTGCCTAGCAAACAGAATCATGTCAACCAGCATGTGGCAGGAATCAGTGGTTTCTTTCCACAGAGTTTGGAAAAATACTTTCATGGTTTCATACCTCTGGATCAGCAGAGGTATGGAAAAGATCATGAAAGGTCATGAAAGATCATTCTTTCCTGGCTTGGTCTTGATGTCAGGCCTGCACTGATGTTCCATGCAAAAGGGAGACCAGTAATTTGAATATAGTGCCACTTCCCATCAGGTAGAGAACCACTTCTGTTCTTCAGACAGGAGCATTCCATTCTGGAGAATCCATATACCTGTGTTTGCTGCACACAATGTGATTTCATGCTCAACAGAAAAATGATTGAGGTAGAAAAATAATGAACATGACAGGACAGTGAGCATCTTTTTCATATATATAAGTTCTGTAAATTTCTTTTCCTAGATATAAATAACTACCATTTGTTCTATTTTTTCAATGGGCTACCCTTTTTACTATTTTTTTAAGTGTTTTGAGAGAGAACTTGAATAGCAAAATTGAAAATATGGGGCTGCCTTGTAAAGAAGGAAACCCCCTACAGCATTGGCTGACTACAGGGACTTTGGTAATTTTGATGTTGGTGTCCATGCCCAAAACTATAAAATTTCTCTCTTTTTTTCAGTACCTGGGATATGGGAGACATGCTGCATAGTCCTGTGTCATAGCCATGACCTTAATAGGCTTAGACACACAGCAGCCAAAAAAATGGTTAACTTTTCAGGCCCCCCTCATTGCAGGGGAGCTCAGCCTATACTGAGATCAAGGAGAATGAAGCTGTGAATAATGTCAGGAATACAGGAACTATGATCAGCTATATAGCACTTTGGTTCTCTTGAATAATATGGAATCTTTTTTTGCCTAATGACGTGTGCTCTGGCATTAGAAACACCAAAAGATGTTGTTATCTTTGTGGAGCTGTTTTTGGAGGTCTTTAAGGTCTTACAACGCTTTGTTTTGGTTTGGGTTTTTTTCGTTTCACATTGGTGTCTTTAAAAAATAGTAAGATGTTTTGGAAAACTATTGTTTTTGAAACTGCAAAGTAATTGTTGGGAGTTCAACTAATCTTTTCCTAACTCAGGACGCAGGAATTAATCTTAAAAGCATACTTTCATTGTATTTGAACCACTGTGGATTAGATTCTCAGGAAGTTCAGGCCAATTATTATCCTCAGACCCCCCCTCATACCCCTTTTATCCATGGGGAAATAGATCCTTTCTCATCCAGTTCTCTTCCCTGTGGCATGTAACATTGCGCTCCCTGATGTTCTAGCTTTCTAACCTTGTGATCTAAAAAGCCTGTGATACCCCTAGTCATAGGAGAAGTGAGAGTAACTGGTATGCTATCGACTGCATAAGGATTTTGGATTTAAGAAGGAATTTCTGAGTTAAACCACAATAACCAAATCTTCCAGCTTCTCTTAGTCCCAACAGCTACTGTTCTTTCCCAGCCCTCTCTAACCCATTCTTTCCCAGCTCTGACATATACTCTGCAGGTTTGCCTCTTTAATTTGGGTGCAGGGCCATAGCTGCAGAAGAGTAAACTGAGAGCAGCTGAATTGTCTGACCATGTTTTACTTTGCTTTTGCATGTGTAAAAGTCATACTGTTGGGTAAAATGCAGCATATGAAAACCATGGCCATCTTCACACCTTAGTCTGCTTGGCCTGAAAAATAAAGTGCCTTATTGTACTTTATTCAAAATTAAAAAGTGAGAGTACCAGACAATTTTCTGTCCAGGGAGGTAAGCAGTGAATGAGCCTATGGACTATTTACTGCAGCACTGAGAAACCTTTCAGAGAGACTGAAAGCAATGACAAGTCTACAGCTGGGGCTGCAGCCCCAGAGCTGCCAGCCTGAGGCTGGGTGTCACCACGTGCTGCAGCCCTGCTGGTCCTGTTGGGCCCACCCCGGACCTTGGCTGCCCCTGCAGGTACAGAGGTCTGGCTGTGACCATTATCTGTTGTGTGCAGGTGTCCAGGAGGCTGTCGTGACCTGTCTGAATAAACAAACCAGGGAGGTTGCAGATGAAACACTGTGTGTTAGCAGCCATCGTCCTCCACAGCTGCTGAAGGCCTGTAGCCTGGATCCCTGCCCCCCAAGGTAGGCATAATTTTAAGTGACCCCAAACTCTATTGCCTTTCAGTCTGGAGACACACACTGCCTCAAGTATGCTTTTCTCAGACTGCAGGGGCTTACATCCTCTTCCTGCCACAATCATATTGACCAGAAGTACAAAGTAGCAGCAAGACCAAAGGGCAAAATTCAGCCTGTTTGCCTCTTCAAGTCATTCAAGTAGACAGTTTACGGATTGGCTTAACTTTACCCAGACTTCTGTCAAGTTTAAAGAGACTTCTCAAACCTTCCCTCTCAGAAAAGGTTTTGCAGAACCTGTTTGTCCCTGGCCTCAGGCAGTTTCCACAATAATGACCCTAAAAACAGCAGATCTTTCTCTGCAGAGATTCACATCTGCATCCTTGTCAACAGAAAATAGTTGTTATGACATTCTTATGTTTTTTTTTAAATAGGGCCTGTCAAGTCTGTAAGATGTACTGTATACATATTGTCTTTTTTCCTAGCTGTACACAAGTGCATTTACTCCATTGTGACACTGCAGCAGATTTTAGATACATTGATTTATTTACTTTGAACTATTTAAAACACTCAGTACTGTCCAGGTGGTAGATATACCTTAGAGCATTTACTGATAGTTGTATGTATGATTTATAGGACAAAAGGCTACAGAGAGGTATGTTGTTATAAATAATAGTAGATTTGGGATATACAGAGAAGATTCGCATTAAAAATCAAAGATGGCCAGAATGAAATAACAATAAGAACAGAAATTACGGTTTGGTTGGTAATCAGGGTTTTGAATTTATGACAAGCAGAGACAAATAGACTAAAATTTCCTTACCAAAGCACTGCAAATCCTTATGAGCATACTGCAACCCTAACTTTGTTAAATTGTCTTTATTGCTGGATATAACACACAAATATTATATAAATGTTTTAAATTTACTTTGTAGGTGGAATTCTTGTGGTAATTCATAGGTAGAAGCATCACTGGTGCTAAAAGTGCATAGTAGAAGATTGATCAACCACCAATTCTGACATGAAAAATAAGTACTCAGTAGTTAAGAAAAAACAAAACACACTCATGTAGGCCAGTATTCATATGACTTTTATTACAAAAGTAGTCTGAGTAATTGCATTAATACTTCCTGAATTAATTTGCCTGATTATCCATAGCACTGTGGTAACCTTGCTACCAGAGTGGAGCTGACTTAAAGCAACCATAGGTGCATTTCCCTCCATGAATTACAAGAGGATCATACCGTAGGTAAGACTCAGCCTGTGAAGCAGAGGTGAAACCTATGAAGCAGGAATTGATGCTGAGGAGGAAGGCTAAGCAGCTTTAATCCACCCCTAGGGCTGCAACTGAAAAGAGGGGAAATTACTCTCTCCCCTGTATATACAACTTGTCTCCTGAAACCCCTTCAGTCTGGAGGAAATTGCCTGTCTGCAGGCCCAGGATGAAGAACAGCATGTATTCTGCAAAATGGTTCCTCTGGTCAGGGCAAGTAGGCCTGCAGACTGCAGGCAGCATGGCTAATGGAAAGAGAGGCAACAAGGCAAGTTGATGTGTCTCCCAGGCAGGCTGTGATGGGATAATTATTTCCTTCAAGTTTCTGAAGTGCTGCACCTACCAATGTCACTGTGTTAAATACAATATAGTACATTAATGAAGGTATATTAATGAAACAGATAGTGTGTAAATATTTTTTTGCTTTATAATCATTATTTACAGCCACTTTAATACTTTTTTTAAAAAAGGAAAAAATAAGGAATATATATTTAAATTAGGATTTTCTCCTTGTTTAAATCATAAGATACTTCAGAATTCCAATTCAAGAAATTTTGATTCAGGAATCTGATGGAAATTTAGGCCAAAATCATGTCCTTATGGATGCTGATGAAAGTATTTCTATCCACTGACAAGTCTAAAAATTCACTGTGGCTGTGATCTTAGATCTCTTCTACAGGAGTTTCCAAAATCTGTGAAGCATTGATACTTCCCAGAGCTCTTGCTATGACTTACAGAGAGAGCTGGCTGGTCTTATAGTGTTGGCTCTTCTCTCTGTTTTCCAGCTGCTTAAGTGCATTAACAGAAGCTAAAATTATAAAAACCACTTTCTTAAATTATTCTTGATGTGTGAGTGACTGCTGGAGCATGCAGTTATTGTGGGTAGAGGAGGCATTCCACTGAAAAGGCAACTGAGATGGTGATGAATGTCTTGGTAGGCAAGGAAATATTGTCCACAGCGTGAAGAAAAGGCTGAGGAGTCTTGCCCAAGAGAATAAAAATTCTCTCCTAATATATTTAGAGAAATTATTCCAGTGACATTTCTTGAACCTAAACAGCCCAGCACGCTTAGAATTTTATGTTTATGTCTAAAATTTAGTACAGTTAAAGGTCTCACTTAGCTGTAGATGGAGAGCATTTAAATGTTAGAACTTCAACGATTAATGTCGCTTCTGCTACAGGCATTTTTCGTTAGGTGTTGAGGCTACTCTGTAACCTCTCAAAGGGTTAGTCCAGTAAGCTGTAAACAATTGTTTTAGCTGTTTTACTATAGATGGACAAAAGCACTGAACTACAGAATCTCACCAGCCTTTCTGGAGTGTCAGAAGGCATAGATGTCAAGAAAGATATTGTAGAAATAGTAGGTGAAGAGTAATTTCATTCTGGTTTTGATCCATCTTTTTTTTCTTTTGGACTTCAGAGGAATGATACTAAAAGGTTACTGTTCTGTTCATTTGAAGAGTTATTTGAAAAATTCAGGTGATCAGTTAATGTTTGTGGTGATGTCTGGAATCA
>VXBN01017499.1:0-22041 GCA_013397395.1 Sinosuthora webbiana
CTGCCTCGGTCACGTGTGTCCGCCCGGGGTCACGTGCTTCCTCCCGCCTCACGTGTTCCCGCACTTGTCACGTGTCCCCGCCCTTGTCACATGTTCCCGCCTTTGTCACGTGCCCCCCGCCTTTATCACATGTCCTCGCCTGTGTCACGTGTTTCTGTTTGTGTCACGTGGCCGTCCAGTGTCACGTGTCCTCGCCGTGTCCCTTGTTCCCCGTGTCCCCTGTGCCCCGTTCCCAGGGCACGGACACGTCCCCATGTGTCACACCCGGCCCGGAGCCTCCCAAACGTGCCAAATTCTCCTGAAAACGCCGTTCTGGGATGTTCCGCCTTCGCCGATGGGCGAGAAAGGAGATTTAACCCAGATTTAAACACTGATGTGAACCCCAATGGTGAGAAAGGAGATTTAATCCAGATTTAACCACCAATGTGACCTCCAGTCGGTGAGAAAGGAGATTTAATCCAGATTTAAACACTGACATGACCTCCAATGGGTGAGAAAAGAGATTTAATCCAGATTTAACCACCAATGTGACCTCCAGTCGGTGAGAAAGGAGATTTAACCCAGATTTAAACACCGACATGACCTCCAATGGTTGAGAAAGGAGATTTAATCCAGATTTAAACACCGATGTGACCTCCAAGTGATGTCCAGCTGCTGGAATCCCCTTGTTGACATCTCCCCTTGGTCTCGTCTCCCACGTTTTGAGAAGAAGGATTCCCAGTGACAAAGGGCACGGGGAACACAGAATTTGCCAGCCCCGAGGACATTTGGCAGAGCTCCCCAGACAACAAGGAAACCCATAGGAACAGCTGGCCAGCTGTGCTGGATCGGCTCCCAGGGGAAAGAAGGGATTCCATAGGGAGGGATCAGCCACCTGAGAAACCCCAAAAGCGCAGGAATCCATGAGGAGCAAGAGATTCATTAAGGAGAAGACAGAACGCTAATTAATGAGGGAACCGTGTAACGTGCAGCCGGTGACATGTATAAACAGGGACAAGTTTTGGTGGTTGTGTGCTGGCTTGGGGTGGAAATAAATCCCAGAACTCCGGGTGGGGATCATCCTCTTCCACACTGGGGGGAAAAAATCCAGATGACACTGCCGGGGATCCAGGGGCGGCCACAGCAAATCTGGGAATTCCATCGCCACCCTCCCAGGGAATTCCTGCCCAATATCCCATTGTCAGCTTAAAGCCAATCCCTGTGTCCTGTCCCTCCAGCCCTTGTCCCCAGTCCCTCTGCAGCTCTCCTGGAGCTCCTTTAAGATGTCCCTGGAGCTTCTCCTCTCCAGGTGAGCACCCCCCTGGTCACTGCCCCACTGCACTGGGAACCAGTGACTTTCTGGAATATCACCCCAGATATCCCGAGTATCCTCCTGCTGCTGCTCAGGGTGACAAATCCCCATTTTCCTTTGCGTTTCCCAGGATATTCCACGGGAAAAAAACCCCGGGATGTCGTCAAGGTGAAATGAGATTCTCAGCCCCGGAGCTCGCTGCCCAGAAATCTGGAACCAGGATTACTCCAGTGATGGGAATTGCAGTGTGGATAAGAGCGGTGTGAATATTTATTTTGCTCTGTCCAATAATCCTCCCGATGCAGAGAGAGACAAGAATTAATCCAAACCTCCCTGAGCTCTGTGCTGGTAAAAAAAAAAAAAAAAAGAGGGTCAGGAAACAGCCTGAAATGTCACTGTTTGGAGAAACCTCGTGTTAAAATTTTGACAACAATTTCATCAACAGTGTTTTATCTGAATTCTCAACAAGCAAATTAATGCAAAATAAAATATTAATAGCTCATTTTGTTGTCTTTTCCTGTAAACTAAAATACTTCTGAAGAAAATGGAGAAAAAAATATAAACCAACACGTTTTCCATAAATGCATTGTAGTTGATATCAATTGTGTGAGTGGAGAAAAGAAAGTCTAATTCTGGTTATTTTCTCTGACATTTTATCCTGACAGAAACCCAGTGGAATGACCAGAAATTCCGGCCTTTAGGAAAAGCATGTTTGGGATTTAATCCCATTTTCCTGAGTTTCGGGAGCCTTTCAAAATTCTTGTTCCTCTCTCACAAAACAAGGGAAAAAATGGGATTTTTCCCCCCACAAAATATTTGTTTTGAAGGAAATAAGTTTGTTTAAACCCTGATTTATTGTTTTATCGAGAGGATTTCCCAATTTTATTTTAGATTCCAGCTCATATCAAGTAAAATCCCGCAGGGAAAACACCGTGCTGTGCCCTTACTGAGGCCAAACCAGGGAATCCCACAAACAATCCCCACAAATTCCCATTTTCCAGAGGGAAACCCTTTTGCCTTTGGAGTTCCCCACCAAACTCAGTTTTGCTGTGGACATTCCCTGTGTGTCACTTCCACGGCAAAGGCTGCAATTCCTGCTGGGGTTTGGGATTTTTTCCATGTTTCAATCCCATTCCCGGCGAGTTCCCAACAAACAGAGGTGAATTTTGGGCTGTGGGGGAATTCAGCAGAGGGAATCCGGGCGCAGACATTATGGGATGGAGGCCAAAGCTCCGGGAATGAGGCGTGGGACAGATGGAAATAAATCTCCTCCCTCCCTGCCCAACGCCAGCTCCAGCTCTGCCCCATAAATCAAACGCTCAGCCTCGAAAAGAAGTTCCCGAGACCTTTTGCAGGTTCCTCGGGAAGGGAAAAGCTGCTCCAAATGGATGGGCCCGGGGAGACGGGGAAGAGCTAAATCTGCCTCCCCCCGGGCTGTATTTCTGGGATCCCATATGGAGCCGTGGCAGGAGCAGCCCGGGGAAGCCTCAAGGACTCGGGATGGAGCAGGCAGGGGGACAAATCAGCAGCCCCTGGCGCTGTTCTGCACAACAACGACACAGATCCTGACTTTCAGAAGGTTGAAAATGCTTTTGGGATGTGTCTCTCTTTTATACTACTTTATACAGACCGACTCCATTGGTGACACAAAGGCAAAACCTCTTCGCTCACATCGGTCACACCAGAGGGACGGCAAGAAGAAATCCCTCCTAGGGAAAAGAATGAAAAACAAAGTTACAGCTACCAAAACATGGTTCTTGTTTACAGAAAATTCCCTGGGGGAAAGAATTTCAGCAAACCAAAACACCTCAGGCACAAAACCAGGGCTACAAGCCCCTGCTTGTAGAGGAGCTTGGATGTGGAGCCCAAACCGGGGTGAAAACCCCCAAGGAAAGAGGCTGGGCGGGTGCTCCCGACTGCTCCCAAACCCCACAGCAGTTCCCCACAGTGTTCCCTTTCCATGAGCTAATTTCCACATTTTAGTGCCCAGCTGGTTTTAGCTTTAGTGCCCAGCTGGAGGAGTGGACACAGGGTCAGTCTGACACGTTCCTGCTGGGAATTCCCTGGAATATTGATGTTTTTACCTAATTCCCGTTCTCTCCAGTCCCTGATCCCACGATTTCTTGCAGGAAAGTTCCTGGTGCTTAATGCTGTTAATATTATAAAGACACAACAGGAATGAGACTGGAATGCCAGTTGGAAGTAGCTGGAACTTGCCAAGTATTCAGGATATATCCACACTCTGTTTTGATCCAGAAATAGTATTTATTGCAGTGTAAAATAAAAAAATAGTGACTTCAGAATACACCTAGCAGCCTTTTTTCTTATGTGGCTACATCCTTTTTTTATTCTGATATTAAAATAGAATTGATATTAAATGAAGGAATTAAATTTAAACTGAGGGGAGAATGAGCCTTGTGAGTCCTCACCTCCTCGGGATACAGCACCAAACCTAAAAACGGGGGTTTTGGGGTGGCACAAAGGAATTCCTCTGCAAACCCAGGGCGAAATCTGGCAGATAAAAATCGGGTGATGGATGAGGTGGATGTGGCACGGGATGTTTGTGGTGCATCCCCTTGTTCTCACTGGAAAACTTTCCACAGAGCCTGGCAGGACACGCAAGAGGCTCTGGGGTGGGACTGGGAGGTGGTTTGGGATTAATACAATATTTTTGTATTAAAACAATTAAAACAAATCCGATTTGTTGGGACTGGGTTCGGGTTTGGTTCCAGCTCTGCAGCGGCTTGGGATGTTCTGCAAACTGGATTTACCTGGATTTTGGTTGTTCTGCTCTCCAGGCATGGCAAGTGCTAAATGAAAAAAAAAGGAAAAAAGCCCAGAAGAATCTGTGGATTATCTTTTGTGAGACGCTCTCACTGTCAGGGAATGTGACAGAGCAT
Source organism: Sinosuthora webbiana (assembly GCA_013397395.1). Lineage (NCBI taxonomy): Eukaryota > Metazoa > Chordata > Aves > Passeriformes > Sylviidae > Sinosuthora > Sinosuthora webbiana. The sequence continues at coordinate 4,192 of VXBN01017499.1, forward strand.
CTCCTGGAGGTACAGCTGGATCCCGAGTGAAGGACACGCTCCAGAAGGAATGAATGCCAGGGAATAATCTGTGTTCTCTCCTGCAGAACTGACTGGTGCAGAAAGGCAGAATTGTCTTTATTGGAGAGGGATGGAGCTTCTCCCCTGTGAGACAGGCTGGGAAAATCGGGATTGTCCAGCCTGGAGAAGGAGCCGGGCTGACACAATGTGGCATTTCAGTGCCTGAGGGAGCTGGAGGGATGGAGGGATGGAGGGACAGGACACGGGGAACGGCCTTAAGATGACAGTGGATAGATTTAGATGGGATTTTGGGCAGGAATTGTTCCCTGGGAGGGTGGGGATGGAATTCCCAGAGCAGCTGTGNGTGGCTGCCCCTGGATCCCTGGATCCCCAAGGCCAGGTTGGACACTGGGGCTGGAGCAGCCTGGGACAGCGGGAGGTGTCCCTGGGACAGCGGGAGGTGTCCCCGTCCCCGTCCCTGTCCGGGTGGCCCTGGGGGGATTTGGGATCCCTCCCAGGTGTGGCCGTCCCCTGACCCGGCCGGGCCGGGCTCAGCGCTGAGGGACGGCTGAGGAGAGGCCGCGATCGCTCGGCTCGCTGCCCGGACCGGGGCCGCAACCGCGGGCGGATCCAGGGGCGGCTCCGGGAGCGGATCCCGGTGCCGTGTTCCAGCGGCGGCTCCGGGGGTGGATCCCGGGCGGGGTCGGTGCCGGGGGAGGTNGGGCCGTTCCCGGGGCCGTTCCCGGGGCCGTTCCCGGGGCGGTTCCCGGGGCGGTTCGTGGGCCGTTCCCGGGGCGGGGCCGGTACCGCCATGGCCGTGGGGCCGGTGCTGAGGGGAGGTTCCCGGGGCGGTTCGTGGGCCGTTCCCGGGGCGGTTCCCGGGGCGGTTCGTGGGCCGTTCCCGGGGCGGTTCGTGGGCCGTTCCCGGGGCGGGGCCGGTACCGCCATGGCCGCGGGGCCGCTGCGGGGCCGGCGCGGAGCGCTCGGGCCGGGGGGAGCCGGGGAGCCGGAATGTGTGAGTCGGGACCGGGGATTGGACCAGGACCGGGACCGGGACCGGGATCAGGATAGGGACCGGGATCGGGATCGGGATCGGGATCGGGAATGGGAATGGAATCTGGCCGGGGCTCCGGGCCGCTCCTGTCGCCGCCGGGGCCGTGTCGCGACTGTCGCGGGTGGTGCCGGCTCGGGAGCGCCGGGAGCGGGGACGGAGCCCAACAGGCTTCGGGTTTTTGCCTTTTTTCTCCCTGTTTTTCCATCCTTTCTTTGCCTGCGTTTTCTCTTCCCCGTTTTCTTTTTCCCTCTTTTTTTTTTTTTTTTTTCTTTATTGCTATTCTTATGTTCTTTATTACTTTTTGCTCTTTTCCTTTTGACTTTGTCGTTTCCCCCCTTTTTCCTTTCTTCTCTTTTTAATTACTGTTCCCCTTTTTTTCTTTCCCCTTTTTTTCTTTTCACTTATTTCCCCTTTTCTTTCCCCTTTTTTTTATTCTTTTTTCCTTTGTTTTTCTTTTCCATTCTTTTCTCTCCCCCCGCCTTTTTTTTTTTTTTCCCATTTTTGTTCTCGTCCCTTTTTTTTTTTTTTTTTCTTTTTAATTTTTTTTTTCTTTCTTTCTTTCTGGCTGAACCCCTCTTTACCAGGCAGCCTCACTAATTCCATCTATTCCTGCTCTCCTGGCTCCAAGATGACAGAGAGGAATCAGGATCCCAGCCTGCTTTGGGTTGGATTTTAAGGAATTTGGACTTAGAGGAATATCAGATTTTCCAAGGCCACAGCTTCCCAGTGTGTCCTGGTTTGGAATTGATCTCCAGGTAGAGTTTTTTCCCAGGTGGATTTGCATGGATCTCACATTCCCTCTGCTTTCCCATAGGGAAAAAAGCCAGGAGCTTCTCCCCAGAGCCACCATTCCCCAGGGAATGCAGGACCCAGCAGAGCTGGGCTCTGTGGATTCCCGAGCTAAACCTTTGGGACAGGCTTGTTGGGACCCCAAACACAATTCAGGGTCCAAAAGCAGAAATTGCATGACAAGACCACGTTAAACCTGGAGGAAATCTTTCCAAATTGAACCAAAAATACCCCAACAAACGAGCAGAACTTTCCTTTCAGGTTGGTTGCCCTGCTGAGCTGGGCTTGGCACCACTTTGGTTTCACCTCTGAGGTCTTTGTCCTACCAGGGAAAACCCGTGGGGTTTTCCAGGACTTTTCCAGGTGGACAAGAGAGTGACTTCCCTGCAGAGAGATCTTTTCCCTTCCCTGTTTGTCTCCTTCCCCAGCTGCCTGGAGATCATTCCCCAACAAAAGTGGCTTGGATGCAATCCCTGCTTGCCTTTGGAGCAGCTCCTGGATCCCTGTGGGTCACAGGATCCCTGTGGATTACAGATCCCTGTGGATTACAGATCCCTGTGGATCCTGCCCAGGCAGGGCTGGTGCACTGATTGTTTCTTCCCTCAGAGACAATTCCAGAGGCTGAAGTTTTCCCTGGAGCAGGAATCTCCCTGAGGTTGGCACTGGTGTGATGAGTTTATCTCCTCCATGTGCTGAATTCCTGACACCATGCAATACCACCAAAACAATTCCAGCCAAATTTCTCATTTTCCTGCACTTCACAGCTGCAAAGCCACTGAAAAACTCGAATTTGTGTCCTCCCCTTCCTGCCTGTGGCCCTGTACGAGGAGGGTTTTCCAGAGGAGTTTATTTCTCATCAGCCAAACTCCTGCTGCTGTGTGGCCTTGAGCCCTTTTCCCCTTTTCCCCCTCATCCCACACACGTTCCCACTTTCCTGCTGCACTTTGCCTTTCCCTGCAGTAAAGGAGGAGTTCTCCAGCAGCAAAGGCAGGGGATGTTTTCCCAGTGGGAGAATCTCAGGGATTTTAGAGGACATCCCAAGGCTTTTATTCCACTATTCCCTTTTTTTCCCCCCATTATTTCATTTTTGGCTTCCCTTCCCATCCTGGTGATCCCACCTCAGCTCTTTCCCGCTGAGGTTCCTGGTGCATTGATCCATTTTTGCTCTTTCAGAACTTCATTCCACCTTTAAAATTCCATTTCTGTGCCTCAGTGGCCCGTCAGTTCTGTGCCAGCACATCTCCTTCCTGGGAAACCACGTGCTGGACAAAGAGATGGGATGTTGGGATCCCTTCAACAAAGTTTGTTTGGGAAAAGAAACATCCCAAGTGTGTGAGAATCTCTGGAATTCAGGCCCTAAACCTGTGTCACTTTTGTCATTGCCCTGATGGTGTTAATTTGCTGCTGGGGTTTGATTTCACCCTCCCTCTCCCCACGGGCACTCACAGGCCAGGGATGTTCTCCTGAAAGTTTCCACTTGGTGTTTTTCCACGTGGATTTGCAGCTGAACCTCCCCAGCTCCCATTGTGGTGCTCAGAGCAGGATTTTGGGGGATCCCTGGTCTTGTGAGGGGTCACTGAGCACTGGGAGGACTCAGCTGAGCCCTCGGCTTCCCAGCACATCCCAACCTCAGGGCAGAGCTCCAGGAGGTGTGGACGGAGTGTGCAGCCCTGGAAAACTGGGGAAAGGTGCCAACGTTCAGGGATGTTCCCATCCCTGGCTCCTCCTGCTGCTCCCTGGATTCCATCACTTATCCCACACAACTGCCCTGCTCTCCTCCTCTGATAATTCCCATTGTTGGGCACTGAGAATTCCAGACTTTCTGTGCTCACTGCAGTGACCTGAGGCCGTGGAAAAGGCTCCCAAAATTGAGTGACAGCTCTGGGATTGTGGGTGTGGGGTTAAATAGAAGTATGTGATGTCACAGGGGGGAAAACTCAGAGTTTAAGGGTTTAGAATATAGGAATATAGATATAAAGCAAGGTGGGGGTTTTAGGGTATAGGGTAAATCCTTCTTTTTCACCTTCTCCTTCGTGGGTCTGCGTGGGATTTTGTAATTGGGTAGAAAAATCCACATTGTGGGCCAGGGGTTGGTTGGTTGTTGGGTTAAAAGTAAAAATAATTCAGGTGTCATCTCATAATTGGACAATTTGTGCTTAAAATGCCTTGGGAAGAAAGAGATAGAGGCCACTTTCCACTTTGTCAGCCAGAACTCAACATCTTGTGAGACTGTGGCATAGATTAATAAACATCTGAGTCCAAACAGGAAATAATTGTCTTGCACATTTAATTCCAACTCTAAGAGAAAAGAAGATAAACAAAGCAACTCCTGCTGGAGTGGAGGCTGCCTGTTCCCAGGGGGATTGATGGGACTGAGGGCTGGGAGACCCAGAATTCAATCCACAATTCCTCCTCTCCCCAACGGACGTGGGATCCCTGGGAGGCACAGGCAGGAAAATCCTGGGGATTTGGGCTGCCCAGAGACACAAATCTTGCTTTTGGGCGTTGCAGAAGCGAGTGTGCAGAGTGCTGGACACCGTCCCACGGGAGCCTCAGCTCCTGGACTGTGCCATGGATGTGGATCCCAGGCAGAAATTCCTCCCTGACGCTGCTCCCTGCGCTGCAAAGGCAAAGCAGAATTCCCTGGTGAGTGCCCACTGTCCACCTGCTTGTTACAAAACCACTTTTGATCATGGAGCTGCAGATAATTCCCCTGTTTTTTTAATTTTTTTAATTTTTAATATTTTTTTTTGACCAATTTCTGTCTAATTTTCTCCCTCAGCTTTTGGAAAACCACGGCAGCAAAGGCACTTCCCAGCCCTGCCCGAGATGTGTTGCTGGAGAATCTGTAAGTGTGGGGGATCTGCCTTTTTTTTGGGACAAAACAAAAAAACAAACCAAAAAAAGATTGGCATAATAATAAATAAAATATTACTAATAAGAATATATAATGAAAATCTGGAGGTTCTCATCCCATTTTTCAAACTCTCTCTCTATAAAAAAAAAGCAGAATTTGGGAAGTAACTGAAAGAAACAATAACATAAACCCAATTGGAGTTGTCCTTGATTTCCTGGATCGTAACAAAACATCCAGGAATATTTTGAATTCTGAATAACAGAATATTCCAGGATCTCATTCTATCTCCTGGTGGTTTTTTTTTTCTATAATTGGATATTTCCTTTCCTTGAAAATATTTGCTCCTTCCAGAGCCAAAATGAGGAAATGCTGCATGTTCAGAGCAAAATCTGATTTCTGGAACTAAAGGCAAACTTTTCCATCCAAGTTTCCATCAGACACTGATTGTTTTAATTTATTTCCACTCATCCCTGGAGAGGGAAAAAAAAAAAGGGAATATTTGTGGTGGTACTCAGGGACTTAAATTTGACAATGAAGAGTGAGAAAACAAATTCTCCTTTGCAGTGACCTGAAATTTTCTCCTTCCAGGGCCACTTCAGTCACATCCTGGACTTGTAGAAATGGAGAGGAGGAAGAGGAGCAGCTCTGATTTTCCTGCTGGGATTCCCCAGGGTGCAGCTGGATCCTGGCTCTGCACACCCTGGGGCCACTCAGGGCGTGATAATCTGCAATTTTACACCTCCTCGGGGCACTTCTGCTCCTCAGGTAGCTCAGAAATTGTCAAAAAAGGACAAGAAAAGGCTGATTTCATGTTTAGATAGCTCAGGATTTGTCTAGAAAGGACAAGAAAAGGCTGATTTCATATTTAGGTAGCTCAGAATTGGTTTTAAAAGACAGGGAAAGGCTGATTGAATGTTTTAGGTAGCTCAAAATTTTTCTAAAAGGACAAGGAAAGGCTGATTTCATGCTTAGGTAGCTCAGAAATTATCTAAAAAGGACAAGAAAAGGCTGATTTCATATTTAGGTAGCTCAGAATTGGTTTTAAAAGACAGGGAAAGGCTGATTGAATGTTTTAGGTAGCTCAGAATTGGTTTTAAAAGACAGGGAAAGGCTGATTGAATGTTTTAGGTAGCTCAGAATTGGTTTTAAAAGACAGGGAAAGGCTGATTGAATGTTTTAGGTAGCTCAGAATTTATTTAAAAAGACAAGAAAAGGCTGATTTCATGTTTGGTTAGCTCAGAAATTGTCAAAAAAGGACAAAAAAAGGCTGAGTGAATGTTTTAGGTAGCTCAAAATTTTTCTAAAAGGACAAAAGTTTGTCTTAAAGAGACAAGAAAAGGCTGATTTCATGCTTAGGTAGCTCAGAATTTATTTAAAAAGACAAGGAAAGGCTGAATTCTTGTTTAGGTAGCTCAGAATTAATTTTAAAAGACAGGGAAATGCTGATTTCATGTTTAGGTAGCTCAGAATTTGTCTAAAAAGGACAAAAAAAGGCTGATTGATTGTTTTAGGTAGCTCAAAATTTTTCTAAAAGGACAAGGAAAGACTGATTTCATGTTTGGTTAGCTCAGAATTTGTCTAAAAAGGGCAAAAAAAGGCTGATTGATTGTTTTAGGTAGCTCAAAATTTTTCTAAAAGGACAAAAATTTGTCTAAAAAGGACAAGAAAAGGCTGATTTCGTGTTTAGGTAGCTCAGAATTAATTTTAAAAGACAGGGAAATGCTGATTTCATGTTTAGATAGCTCAGAAATTATCTAAAAAGGACAAGAAAAGGCTGATTTCATGTTTAGATAGCTCAGAATTTATTTAAAAAGACAAGAAAAGGCTGATTTCATGTTTGGTTAGCTCAGAAATTGTCTAAAAAGGACAAGAAAAGGCTGATTTCATGTTTAGATAGCTCAGAATTTATTTAAAAAGACAAGAAAAGGCTGATTTCATGTTTGGTTAGCTCAGAAATTGTCTAAAAAGGACAAGAAAAGGCTGATTTCATGTTTAGATAGCTCAGAATTTATTTAAAAAGACAAGAAAAGGCTGATTTCATGTTTGGTTAGCTCAGAAATTGTCTAAAAAGGACAAGAAAAGGCTGATTTCATGTTTAGATAGCTCAGAATTTATTTAAAAAGACAAGAAAAGGCTGATTTCATGTTTGGTTAGCTCAGAAATTGTCTAAAAAGGACAAGAAAAGGCTGATTTCATGTTTAGATAGCTCAGAATTTATTTAAAAAGACAAGAAAAGGCTGATTTCATGTTTGGTTAGCTCAGAAATTGTCAAAAAAGGACAAGAAAAGGCTGATTTCATGTTTTAGGTAGCTCAGAATTTTTCTAAAAGGACAAAAATTTGTCTAAAAAGGACAAGAAAAGGCTGAATTCATGTTTAGGTAACTCAAAATTTGTCTAAAAAGGACAAGAAAAGGCTGATTTCATGTTCAGGGAGCTCAGAATTGGTTTTGAAAGAGAAGAAAAGGCTGATCTCATGTTTGGTCAGCTCAGAATTCATTTTAAAAACTTCAGATGTGATTCCTTGCTCCGTGTTTTCCAACAGGGCTTTTTTTGGAGATCACTCAGGCTGGGAACAAATTGCAGTTTAATTGTCTGCTCCACTGAAGGTTTTTAATAGTGATTTTGGGGTTTTTTTTTTTCTGAAATAGATGTGTTTGTAATTTATTTTTGGGATTTTCCCAGGATCATAAAGCTGGCACAAGCTGGGGCAGCGAATGTTCCTTTAAAGCAGATTTGTGTCAAATCTGCAGTGGAACCACAGAGTTATTTTTGTATGCCTTGCAGAACTCTGAAATCCTGTTTTCTTCACGAAAAAAAAAATATATAAAATAAAAATATATCAGCTTTGTATTTCCTCCTGCTGTGAATTTGGTTTGTAAACAGAATTAACCAGAGTGATGCTTTATTGACCTGTCTAGAGAGAGAGAAAAGGCCCCTGGCCTGGTTTTAATTCAGGTTTTAAAGGATCTGATCCTTATTTTTAACTTGGTATTTTGTAAGTTGTTCCTTACAAAAGCATTCAACACCCCTTTGGCTGCAGCTCGGGATTGTCTGGGTGTGTTGTTCCATGAGGGATTTCCCAGGACACTGAGGGATAAAGGTAAATAAAAACCCTCTGAGGAGGAGAAGAAATTAATTATTTATGTCGTGTAAAATCTTTGTAGGTGGGTTTAGGTGCTCACTTGATTAATTTGATGCCAATCACGAGCCCACTTGGCATCTTGACTTGGCCCAAAACAAGATGGAAAATCCAAAATATTGGGGAAAATGGGATTTAAAGGCAAGCTGGGATCTGACAAGCCAAGACTTAACACCTTGAAATGACTCCACTTAAAAGATTTAAATTAATTTTTGTTTATTTTCAACATTATAATTGATTGAATAGCTTTAAAAACCCGGGCTGTTCATGTCTTAAAGTGAGTTGCTGCAAAATCTCAGCAGCTGCCCTGGGAGCGTGGTGTGACACCCTGTGTGAGCAGAACCTGGGAAAAGAGAGACACCTCTGGGTTTGCCTTGATTAATGCAGGTAATTAACTAATTAATGCTCACAATGGGCGTCTCCTCCCACGTCAAACCTCCACTCAGGATCCCGGGGTGTCCCTGGTGCCCTGAGCAGGAGCAGGGATTTGGGCAAAGTGACGTTTCCCTGTGGGGACAAGGGCCTTGGTGACAAGGTGACAAGGTGACAAGTGCCCTGGGGCCATCAGCACTCAGCCTTTTCCTCTCCTTTCCCGAGTTGTTCCCAAACTCTTCTCAAGAAAGCAAAAAGAAAAGCAGTGGTCACAATGTTTAAAAATGCAGAAAAATAAAAAAGAAATCGCAGGAAGATGCAAGAGAATCCCAGAATTGTTCAGGTGGGAAAAGGCTCTCAGAGCATCGAGCCCAACATCCCCAAGGCCACCACTGCCCCTGTCCCCAAGTGCCACATCCCCAGGGCTGTGAAATCCCCCCAGGGATGGGGAGCCCTTTCCAGGGAGGAATTTTCCCAATATCCAACCTGAAGCTCTTCTGGTGCAGCCTGAGGCTGTTTCTTGTAACAAAATCATGGAATGGTTTGGGTTGGACAGGACCTCAAATCCCACCCAGTGCCACCCCTGCCCTGGCAGGGACACCTCCCACTGTCCCCAGTGTCCAGCCTGGCCTGGGACACTCCAGGGATCCAGGGGCAGCCACAGCTGCTCTGGGAATTCCATCCCCACCCAATATCCCATCCAGCCTTCCCTTCACCAAATAACTCACACCAGACATTTCCCTTTCCTCACTGACTCTTTTACTCAGAATCCTTTTCCTTCTCAGCTTTACACATTTTTCCTTCTCAGAAATGCACATTTTAAAGCTTCCCAGGCTCTTTCCTTGCTGAGCTGCTGAGTCAGGGACTGAGGCATCGGGCCCTGCCTGGGAGGTGTCGAGTTCAGGGAACTTCACTTTTATTTAAAGGCTTTTTTAAGTTCAAGACTGAAAGTGCCCTGTTGGTGCAGGGAGTGCTCAGGGACTGGGGATGGATTCCTGCCCTCGTGCCTGTGAAGATGAGGGTGCTGAGGATGAAGGCTGGTGCTCAGGAGGCTGTTCAGGAGCACAGGGAGGATTTGGGGGGATCTGGGAGGCTCAGGGGGGGATTTTCCCTGTGTGATTTTAGCTGTGCCCTGCCCTGCTGAGGAGCTGTCACGGAATATTCACATTCCTCTGAACTCTGGTCATTCCCAGGGCACGGACAAGCCAGGGAAGTGCAGTGGGAAGGGATACCCTGTGTCCTGTCCTTCCATCCCTCATCCCAAACCCCTTCCCAGCCTTTTCCCCAAGCCTGGAGCTGTGCCTGGCCCTGCCGTTCTCTGCTCCTCGCCCTTTTTCCAAGCCCACCTTCTCCATCAGCACCTCCTCCATCCATGGGGCTCTTCCTTCCCCTCAGGACGGGCAGGATCATCTCCAGCCCCTCCCCGTGGTGCTGCTGGCCCCGTGGAGGCAGGAGGGGGACGTCTGTGCACGATTATTATGGGATATTACGGGGTCGTTCCCGCCACGATCCCGAAGTCGCCGCGCGGTGTTTGCTGGCGACACGGGGTGTCATTCATGAGTTATACATAAATGGCAGCTTTACATATTTAAAAGGAACATGGACTGCTTCGTGTCTGAAGCATGGGTCCCCGGGGGGGGAGAGCGCCGCCATTTGATCTATTTTTGATTAAAATGTAAAAATTAAAAATTAAATCAAATGGTAGTCGAAGTCCTCGGGGAGAACACACTTCGGTTATGAAGTATTCCCCGTGGTAACCTTGGGGATCTTACAGCTGCATTGTCTCATCTGTAGGTGGTCCTTTTTATGTCTCACGTAATTAAAATGAATTGCTGGTAGAGAACCCCCACCACTGCACACAGATTTATGGACCTGGAGGCACCTCCGCTCCCAGACAAACAGGGACGGCCTCGGCTCCCTCGGCAGCTGTGCCACGGCCTCTGGAATCTGGGGGTTTGTTGGGAATCTGCAGTGGGGAGTGATCCTTTCCCTGCTGGAAAGCCAGGCTGCATGCCCAGGGAAGAGCAGGCTCTGGGGGAAGGAATGGACAGGAGCTCTGAGGTGGGAAAATCCCTCCCAGCCCATGGGACCCACCCTGGGGTTGTTCCATCCCCACCCTGTCCCCAGCCCAGAGCTCTGAGTGCCACCTCCAGGAATTCCTGGGGCACCTCCAGGGATGGGCACTCCAACCCTCCCTGGGCACTTCCCTTTCCAGCAAGAATTTTTCCCCCAATATGCAAAAACGGGATTTTAAGGACTCTCAGGGCTCCTTTTCTGTGGCTGCTGTGAGGGGTTTGGGGCTGTGGGGGAACAGGGAATGTTCCCTGCCAGAAGGGGCTGGGGCAGGGACACCTCTGCTGCTGGGGGCTGGATTGGATGGATGTTCCCTTTTGAGAAAAGCCTTTGGGATTCTGGGGTTCAGGATCCCAGAAATGAGGTTGGAAAAGAGCTCCGAGGTCATGGAGTCCCAGCTGTGCCCCATCCCCACCTTGTCCCCAAGTGCCACCTCCAGGAATTCCTGGGACACCTCCAGGGATGGGTATTCCAAACCTCCCCTGGCACCCTTTCCATGGGGAAATTCCTGCTGCTGCCCACCCTGAGCCTCCCCTGGCCCAGCCTGAGGCCGTTCCCTCTCCTCCTGTCCCTGTTCCCTGGGAGCAGAGCCCGACCCCCCCGGCTGTCCCCTCCTGGCAGGGACTTGTGCAGAGCCACCAGGTCCCCCCTGAGCCTCCTTTTCTCCAGGCTCAGCCCCTTTCCCAGCTCCCTCAGGAATTCTCCAGGCCCTCCCCAGCTCTGTTCCCTGCCCTGGGCACTCTCCAGCCCCTCCAGGGCTCTCCTGGAGTGAGGACCCAGAGCTGGACTCAGCCCTCGAGGTCCCTGTGGTGGCCCAGGGGGACAATCCCTGCCCTGCTCCCCCTGCCACACTTTCAAATACCCAAGGAGCCCTTTGCTGTACTAAGCAACGGCTAAATGTCACCAGAACATGATTGTGAAATTGGATTTCCTAGGAAAATGTGCTCCACAACAATCTAATGCAACTTATTCCTAGCAAGCTGCTTTGTCAGGCTGCCTTGGAATACGGGAATGTATATTTGATAAGATTAGAGAATCGTGGGGATCAGGAGGAATAAGACTCCCGACTTTGCATTCCCATTTTCACCCGGCTGAAGGACAAACATGTCATTTGTTTTGTGCCGGGCTGTGATCCTCGTGGTCCCGTTAATGTGCCTCCTGCTCAAGCTGTGACTAAAACTTCCCTAACAACATTTCCGTGGAAATAAAAAAAAAAAAAAAAAAAAGAAGGGCATGGAAGCGAAATGCTGGGATTTGTGGAGAAAAGAAAACAATTCCAACAATAAAAGCGTGGAGCCTAAAGAGTTCCGCGGCGCCTGGCAGAAAGATTTTGTAATAAGCAGCGGGAGCGTTCACATTTCAGAGTAACACTTGAAAGGGAATGTCTCTGATCTTCGGGTTTCTTTGGAGAGGGGAAGTTTTTAATGTCTAATCACACTAAAATCCTCCTGTAATTGCACAGTGAGGGGCCTGTGAAGTTTCGGGGAGGGCTGCGGATGGAACAGGCACCTACAGGAGCACGGAGGGTTTTCCTCATGTGTGGGATCAGCCTGAGGTTTCCCCAGGTGCAGATTGCTCGTGGAATGTCTCTCCCCCGGCTGTGCTGTCACCTCGGGCTGGTGGCTCTGAGCAGCCCCGTGGTCACTGCTCCGTGAAATTCTGTCAGCCCCTGGACACGCAGTTCCTGCTGTCCCCTCCTTCCCCTTTCCTCCTGTTCCCAGCCCAGCTCCTCGGGAAGCTTTTCCCCCTCAAACCATTAACGTTTGCCTCTTAATTCCATGGAACCCCAACTTGGTTTGGGTGGGAAGGTGTGGCTTTTTATCTTCTTTTCCTGTTAGAACCGGGATGAAAAGCTTAAAGGATGTTTCGTGTTCGGACTCAGATGTTTATTAATTCTTACCTGTGTTACAGTCTCACAAGCTGTGAGTTATGGCTGACAAAGTGAAAAATTGCTCTGTCTCTAACTCTTTTCAGGGTCTTTTAAGAACAAACTGTCCAATTAAGAAATTACACCTAAATTATTTTTACTTTTAACCCAATAACCAACCACCTGTGGCCACAATGTGGATTTTTCTATCCAGTTACAAAATCCCACCCAAACCCATGAGGAAGAAGGTGAAAAAGAAGGACTCAGCCTCTGCCCTAAAACCCCCATCTTGCTTTATATCTATATTACTATATTCTAAAACCTTAAACTCTAAGTTTCCCAGCCTGTGCTATCCCACACTTCTATCCAAACCCCACACCCACAATCCCAGAGCTGTCACTCAGTTTTGGGAGCCTTTTCCACGGCCTCAGGTCAGTGCAGTGTTTGCTGGGGGGTCAGTGCCTGTGAGCACAGAAAGTCTGGAATTCTCAGGGTTCCAGCAGGAAGGGACCCCAAATCCCCCCCAGTGTCACCCCTGCCCTGGCAGGGACACCTCCCACTGTCCCAGGCTGCTCCAGCCTGGCCTTGGGCACTGCCAGGGATCCAGCAGCAGCCACAATTGAATCCTAATTTATTAATTACGCCTTAATTAATTCAGAGGTGTCAACACACCTCTCCTTTTGTCCGTGGTGCCTTAAGCCAGGCTTGTCCGTGCCCTGGGAATGACCAGAGTTCAGAGGAATGTGAATATTCCGTGACAGCTCCTCAGCAGGGCAGGGCACAGCTAAAATCACACAGGGAAAATCCCCCCCTGAGCCTCCCAGATCCCCCCAAATCCTCCCTGTGCTCCTGAACAGCCTCCTGAGCACCAGCCTTCATCCTCAGCACCCTCATCTTCACCGGCACGAGGAGAGGGGCAGGAATCCATCCCCAATCCCTGAGCACCAACAGGGCGCTGCTTTGTTTCAGTCTTGAACTTAAAAAAAGCCTTTAAATAAAAGTGAAGTTCCCTGAACTCGACACCTCCCAGGCAGGGCCCGATGCCTCAGTCCCTGACTCAGCAGCTCAGCAAGGAAAGAGCCTGGGAAGTTTTAAAATGTGCATTTCTGAGAAGGAAAAATGTGTAAAGCTGAGAAGGAAAAGGATTCTGAGTAGTTTTTCAAAGAGTCAGTGAGGAAAGGGAAATGTCTGGTGTGAGTTATTTGGTGAAGGGAGGCTGTGTCACTGAAGTTTGGGTAATTTAGGGGTAGTTAGCAGATAACATTCCCAGTTTTCAGTCTGGATTTATGGCCAGGGTGACATCACTTGTGCTGAGCGTCCTGCTGAAGTCGTCCCAGTTCTGGCAAAAGCTGAGTCACAAAGTCCTGCCCTGTCCAAACTTGGTTTTCTCAGTCCCTGTGTGCAGCAAATCACTTCCCCAGCCTGGGACAGTTCCTTTAGGGAAGGGGAGAGAAGATTTTCTCTGTCATTTCTTGACCCCAGTGTTGCTCTCCATGCTGAAGAGCAGCAGGTGGGTTGGGTTTAGGGCCAGCTCTTACAGGAATTACAGGTCCAGCTCTTACAGCACGGAATTTGGGGGTCTTATTGTTCCTGCTTGGGATGAGGGAATGCTCCTGGAGCAGCCTTGGGGTTAAGGACCTGATTTCCTTGGGGGGATCCTCCTGAGCCCTTGGTGAGCCCACTGAGAGCAAACCAAGCCTGGAATAAAATCCTGGACCTTAAATCCCACCCAGTGCCACCCCAGCCATGGCAGGGACACCTCCCACTGTCCCAGGGACACCTCCCACTGTCCCAGGCTGCTCCAAGCCCCAGTGTCCAGCCTGGCCTTGGGCACTGCCAGGGATCCAGGGGCAGCCTGGTTTGTGTGCTGAAAATTCCTCCTTGGTGTGGGGGGTGGGAAATTGCTGCCCCCAGAAATGGGCAAGGGGTTTAAATAAAGCTCTGCTGGATGAGAGCCTTGTTGGAAAGGAGCAGAACAATGAGTTTGTGCAGTGGTACAAACACGGTGCCAGGGTGGAAAGGAATCCACATTTCCAGGGGTTTGTGCTGAAAAGAGAAAACGTCTGGTTTTACCATCACTGCATCTTCAGGAATTCAGGTGGAGCAAAGTCTGAGCCTGAAGGGAAAGGCAGAGAGCAGAAGTTCTGTGGAGTTTGTGGCCTTCAGCTGAAGGAGGGCAGGGCTGGATGGGATCTTGGGCAGGAATTGTTCCCTGGGAGGGTGGAGAGGGGCTGGGATGGAATTCCCAGAGCAGCTGTGGCTGCCCCTGGATCCCTGGCAGTGCCCAAGGCCAGGCTGGACACTGGGGCTTGGAGCAGCCTGGGACAGTGGGAGGTGTCCCTGCCATGGCAGGGGTGGGAATGGATGAGCTTTAAGGCCCCTTCCAGCCCAAACCAGTCAGGAATTTTATTAATTTCAGCCTCACTGGGCCCAAGGAAAGGATCCACATGGAGCTCCCCTCACGATGTGACCGGGACTGACTCAAACACAAAACTTGTCTTTTCCTTCTAGAACAACAGCAGCAGGTAAAGGGGAGCTCCGTGCCTCTCCAGGTTTTGCACAGCAGATGATTCCCGCAGCGGGATGAATAAATAATGAAGGAAAGCGAGATTATAAATTGCACTTCCTCGTTTGAAAGGCCTCGTGTCCCGACTGATCGCTGTAAACGCCTGACAAACTTCGGGTCATTTACGGAATAACGGAACGCTCTAAGATTACCCTTAGCTTTATGTAAATGAAATTTGAATTCATTAATTCATTAATTATCTAATCTTGGGAGCAAACAAACTCCTGACACAATTCCGTAGCGCTTTTGCCGGCAGGATTTCCTTTGAAGTCGGGCGGCGGTTGCGAGAGGAAGTGGATGACAGGGCTGAGCACTTTGAGAAGAAAAGGAGCTCAAACAGCAGCTGAACACCCAGACTTCCTATGGGCACAGAGTTATTCCTGCGCTGCCACGCGTTCATTAGTGCCGGGAAAGTGGCGCTTTTATTCCCGCCGCTCCTGGCCCAGAAGCGTGGAAGGGGTTTGCTCCCACCTCCTTCCTCCGCCCTGAGGGAAGGCCCAGCGGGGCTCAGGGGGCTGCAGCTGGACCTGCTGTGCCCCCACAGCTCTGTTTTCTCTCCAGAGCAGGTTTGCTGCTCATCCTTTAGCCAGGTGGGGCTGGGTGAGCTCTGCGGGGCTGGGGGAGCGGCACCACAGACGGGATCCCAGAAGGGTTTGGTTGGAAAAGGACCTCAAAGCCCATCCAGTTCCCACCCCTGCCACGGCCAGGGACATCTCCCACCATCCCAGGCTGCTCCCAGCCCTGTCCATCCAGGAATTGATGCCAGGGAAGTTGTTCAGGTTCCCACTCGTGCCCCTCCTCGGTGTCCCGTCCCTATGGGAATGCAGCCGGGATGTTTTCCACCTGATTCTGGATTTCACCCAGCTCGACGCACAGAAACGCTCATATTAAAAGGAATTCATTAATAACTTAGATTTCGTTTCTTCAGAGCAGAAAGAGCAGAAGCAGTGCACGGGGTGGGAAAGTGCTGGGTTCAGAATCCCCAGGCTGGGGTGTTGCTGCTCCCCTCGGAGCTCCTCAGCTGAGACGACGATTTCCAAGTGTGAGCTCTGCCATTCCAGAGCTGCTCCTTCCTTCCCCCGGCTGCTCTGTGCCAGGTAGGGATGGATATTGCAGGCTGTGGCTGTCATTAATAATCCCACCCATGCCTGTCGATTATTTTGGTAATTACTCCTAAAAAGACTGTTGAGTATGATTATGAATATGGCTTTGCTTTGACTGCCTGTTTTCCCGGTGAACAGCAGAGTTTTTTCCTGAATTCCTGATTTCCTGAATTCCTTGACTTTGTTTAACAACAGAAATACTGTTCTCTGTGCTTTCCCAATGCCTGGCACTGAGTATGAACTTAATAACAGAGCAGTGATCAACTCATCTGCAAACTGCTCAAAGTTCGCAAATTAAACCTTCTTTGCACACACACAAAAAAACACATCAAAAGAACATTAAGGGCCAAATTCTGCCCTTCTGAAGATCTGCAGGCACCACTTGCTCGTCCCTGCTGCTGTCCCTGTGTCCGGGGCAGTGGGCAGCACCCACAGCTCTGCCCATCCCTCCCTGTGCCCGGGGCTGGGCAGGGGCTCCCCAGAGCTGCCCACCCCAAAAATCCCCCTGTCCCGGGGCCGGGCACACCCGTGTGTGCCATCCCTGCTCCGTTTTTCCACCCCCAAACCAGTGTGACCCGTCCTGCCTGTGTGGCAGCAGTAAGGAAGTGACATTATTTCAGGACTGCGCCATGGGTGACCCCAAGGCCGGCTGAGATGACCACACCACCGCCGCTGGAGTGTCCCCGAGCAGTGCCCAGGGGGTCACTCCTCCCTGAGCCCGCAGGGCTGCTGCTGTCCCGGTGGACGGAGCCGCATTCCCAGGCTGGTGCTGCGCAGGCGGTAACTCATCCCTGCCACCACAGGAAGGAGCTCCAGCACTGCTCGTGGAGCTGAGCTCGGCCCTGCGGCTACCTGGGCTCGCGTCTGCCCGGACAGCTCTATTTGCTGCGTCCCCTGCCTCCGTCCCGAGCGTCCATCCCGAGCGTCCATCCCGAACATCTCCTGTGTCCATCCCCTGCATCCATCCCGAGCATCCCCTGCATCCATCCCGAGCATCCCATGTCCATCCCGAGCATCCCCTGCATCCATCCCGATGTCCATCCCGAGCATCCATCCCCTGCATCCATCCCGAACATCCCCTGCATCCACCCTGAGCATCTCCTGCATCCATCCCCTGCATCCATCCCGACCATCCCCTGTGTCCATCCCGAACATCCCCTGCGTCCATCCCGAGCATCCATCCCCTGCATCCATCCCCTTCATCCATCCCAAGCATCCCCTGCATCCATCCCCTGCATCCATCCCGAGCATCCCCTGCCCACAGCTCTGGGAATCCCGCAGGGATCTGGGCTGCCCCTGTCCCCACAGCCATGGGACGGACGGGATGCAGCTCTCAGGGAATCCTGGCAGCTCCAAACGTGCCTCCTCAGGAGCTGCCCGTGTCCCAGGCGGGTGTCGCCCGCAGGATTTGCAATCCCGGGCCGGCCCGAAGAAGACGTAACGTTGTGTTTTGTCTGCAGGGAGAGCTCCCGGCGTAACCTTTGCAGGAGCTGAGGATGGGCTGGGATATCGATCCGCCCTTCAGGAGAGCCGGAGCGCTCCTGGCACGGCTCCATCCGCACCCGGGGTGCTGCCCTGGGGAGGGACCCGGGGGGAATTCACAGAATCACCCGGCGGGAAGGGACCTTTAGGATCATCCAGTCTAACCCATGCCCTAAAACCACCTCAACTGAACCACGGCCCTGAGTGCCACATCCAGCCTTGTTTTAACCACATCCAGGGATGGTGACTCCATCAGCTCCCCGGGCAGACCTTTCCAGGATTCCCAACCTCCACAGGAGACGGAGCAGAGGGAGCAAAGGAACCACAGGAGCAGCAGCAGGGTTGGAATCAGCCCCATGAGTTCACGAGACCCATCTGGCCTCAGCAGTCACTCAGCTTCCTGCTCTCCAGTGGGAACATCCACAGGAAAACCATCCATGGAGCCCAGCCCAAAACCCCACCCCAACCCAGCCCAAAACCCACCCCAAGCCAACCCCAAATCCCACCCCAATCCAGCCCAAAATCCCACCGCAACCTAGCCCTAAACA
>VXBN01017512.1:9996-24575 GCA_013397395.1 Sinosuthora webbiana
TTTCACCTACATGTCATTATAAAAATATTTTTATAAAAGAAAAATTAATCTTTTATCATTTTTAAAAATAATATTTTATTATTTATACATATGCATTTTGTGTATACATTTTATATTTTCTATGCAATGAATAAACTTTAAATTTTGATATATAAGGAGTTGTCAGCAAAACAATAGATTTAATATTTTTGTTTAAAAATATTTATATCTGTGGTTGAATGAGACAGTCTATTCAATCTTATAAATATCATAAAGAAATATATAATAAAGAAAAATCCACTGCAAAGAGAAAAATGTCTTTATCCATAAGCAACCAGATGAGAAATGGATTTTATTCAGTCAAATCCTTTTAGTCAATGAAACAGCACTTTCGTGCCTACTGCACTCAAGTGATAATTAATATAGTTTAATTCCAGACATGATGCCTGAATTCATGTACTGTCATCAATACCCCATGTTAAAATCAAACCTTGACAGGGACTTAACACCCTGGAACAGGTCATCATATGATAATATTCTTTTTTCCTTTCATTATTTTGTCTTCAACCAAGCAAAGTATTACAAGATGAGGGGAAAAAAAGGGAAAGAATTACAAATGAAGAGTGACGCAGGCTGTGAATAGAACATATGTTAGGCTAGGCAGAGGCATCAGTGAATTATATCATTTCATGATGAAGTGGCAGTGGGGCTGAACGGACCTATTTTAAACCTTGATGTATTTTATCTCTACTGTATTTGGTCTGTCATCTTTGGAGAAAGACTTTGTGTAATTGAGAGTCAGCTCCAATCTGCATGACTTGAACATGAAGTGTAAGCCAGATGAAAAGTATTATGGAAGAAAGGGAAGCATCTAATAAGGTGTAAATGAGAAATAACCTTTATACCTCAGACACTTAAATGTGTTTTATTACATACTGTGTTTAATAGTATTATTTTCATGGTACTATTAGTAATATAAACAATGTTTGAAAGTACTTTAAATTTTGTTTAATTTTACTTCATTATTTTAATAAAACCTGCATACTTACAGTTGAGACATCCTTTGTCGCATTGAGCATACAATATAACAGAACCAGTTTGTTCTTACATAATTTTTATGAGTGTAATATATTTTTGTTCTTGAATTCAAGGTTCACCTTCAGAGGCTAAGGTTTTAGTTTTATAGTTATTTATTAATTTGGAGGGGAATGTGTTTTGATGATGTCCTTATCATGCCACAAACAACTGTATCTCTCAAAAAATCCTCAGGAAATGGTATTTCTGTGTATTTTGCTTTCAGTATGGTTAAAAAATATAATTTAAAGAAACTTTACATTTTCTACTTTTTATTTTTTGTCCAGCAAGAAGCTGGCATATTGAAGGTGTATGATGCATGTTTGACCATCAGTAGAAAGAATTTGTGATAGTTCTAATAAGTCAGTCTTAGTAAGTCTTCCAGCAGGTCTTGCTTTCTCATGTAAAAGCGTATGTGAATGCTATGTAGTGTGCCCAACACAGCTCAAGGACTGTAGTACAGAGTCACTCATTCGAATTCAGTTGTATCCAATGTTTTGTTTGGATCTGTTTTTGTTAAAAAGATTCTTCAGACAAACTTCTGGAGACAGAATAATATTTTACTGTTGCCGCGGGGGATAAGGACAAGTGATAGCATCTGTAATGCAAGATACTTGTTCCATAAAAAACATTTTCTTGCGAGTTCACTGTACTTATGTAGAATTGCAATGAGTTTTATAAGCTCTTGTGCTTCCTCTGCATAGTTAACCAACAGTTTCAAGATTGGAATAAGTGTTATTAACAGCTACTCAGAAGAAACAGGGTCCAAAAGGCATAATAGTCAGGATATGAATCTTACTACTGGCGACAAGTCTTGTCAGCTGGCCATATTCACACTGACCATTTCCTGCATGAAGGACATCCTCATAACTCAACAAATTCTGTGTGGGGAATGGACAGGTCTGCCTGCATAGCTTTGATAGCAGATTTTGGGTCACAGAGGTTTTGGTAAATTCTTTGTCCTCAGAACCTGTGCATAAAAAACAGGTTGTTGAATAAATTCCTTTATATTGCCTTCTTCATAATGAAAGCTTTGCTACAGTTGGACTGGTAGTCTCATTATGTCAAGTGTTTCGTATAGGTCACAGCTCTAATATGATAAGGAAATATTTAAAGTCTCTCTCTTTAAAAGTCTCTCATGACCAAAATGCTAATGTGATCATTCCTTGCTTTTGCATTGTTTTATTAGTCTCACCTCAGTTTGAGCTCTGTACAACTAATTTCTCCGAGCTGTTTCTAGATACTGTGTCCACTGATGTTGGTGCACTATGTTAGGTAATAATAATAATTTCCCATGAATAAAATAATTATAGCACAAAAACCTTTAACATCTTTGCATTCAGTTATTGGAACAAACTGCATAATTTTCTACCATGAGTAAATGGGTAACTCTCTTCCAGCACACATCCAGGCTATAAAATTAAGCAGATTGTTTAATGATGAGAAGCTTGCTTAAAGAATAAAGGCTTAGACTGAACAGTAAAAATGAAAGCTGAGAAAGTCATTGAGGCAAACAGAATTTGAAATCTTTTTTTGGCTTCAGTTCACTCTGCCCAGAGTTCTATGGGTGTTGTTTTTGCTTCAAGCTGATGATCTTTTTGGTAGCACTGTGCCTTACAGTCTCATTTTATTAGTAATTTTAGACTTTGTATGTGACTTGTATACCTTTTTAATGACTTCAAACTGTATGTGTATGAATACACACATATATACACACCTATATTTTTAAAGAAGGATAGATGTCATAGAATTTACCTGTTATTCAAAGACCAAATGTGCAGCTTTTGAACAGAATCTCTTCACACGATTCCACTGTAAAAATTCACTTGAACATGATTTTCTTTTTGCAAATCAAAAAGAAAAATTAATTCTGGATGGGGAGTAACGAGTACACATTAGCAGAGTCTGCAAAATATGGATATAATTTGGCCTTAAAACAGTAATAAACTTCTTGTGTCCACAGACCAAGAGAACCTTTCAAAAAAACCTTTCCTTTNGGGTTGGGTTGGGTTTTTGTTTTGTTTTCTTTTTGTTGTTGTTGTTGTTTTCCCCTTTCCTTTCCTGGTTTGTTTCCCTTTTAGAGGTCTAACACTAAAAAGTATCTTGTGTTAAGGGGCAATGGCTTGTGGAGTCAATATGACAGTTACAATTTTTTGCCCTATTGTGAATAGTTTAGTTCAGTTTTCACATAGTGCCTTAAAATAATTTTTGTTTTTTTCACACATGTACATTTAGTGTAAAAATTTGTTTGAGAAAATGCATAATGGCAGCTAATAGTGAAAAATTAGGTGTTTATTTTATCTGTCTGTGCATCAGTTTGTGATATTCTTTCTGATTTTCACACTGAGAGTGGCAGAAACTTGACAGTCAATGGCATGCAGATTAGAAGTGTTTGTCTGTCTAGAAATATGCACAACTCATTGAGTTAGAACATGGCTCGTAGAATAAAATCAAAACCACTCCTTTCTTCCTTGAACTTTGGAGGAAAAAAATCTAAACAGCAAAAATCTGAAGGAATAAAATTTAATGAGAGAAAAGCTTGACAATTAGCTGTTATATTCTTTAGATAACTTACATGGCTTGAGATTTATACTTGGTTATTTTACATTCTGTAAAGATTTGTATTGTTACTACTAAATGTTAGATGCTACAATTGTATTTAATTTTACTAATAATAATGATGGAATTGGAGAAAAGGCAAATTACAGGGTTTTTTAATGTAGGTTTTAGATTATAAATGTGACTTTTAATCAGTCTACAAATGTTAGCATTAGTAATTAGCAAATGTATTTGTTTTAATTTTGTTTTACGGCTCAGTTGTTTTTACCTGAAAAAAACAGAGAATTGTAGAATGCAATGTTTCTTTAATATTTACCTTCCAGCATTACAAAATTTGATTCATGGTTCTGAAAAGATCTTTGCATTTTAAGTATTATAATTTTTTAAACTTGAATCTTGGAAAAAAAAAAAAAAAAAATATATNACCGAGAAGTAAAATTGTTCATCTTATCAATAAAAATGGCAATGTGGTACCTGCTTGTCTAGTAGCAAGATGTAGGTCTCCCAAATATGTTTGTACAAAGTCTTAAAATAAAATTATTGAACTCAAAAGAACCTTAGAAAACTTTACTTTCTGTTGGAAAAGTAAAATCAGAATATTAAACATCATTTACCTAGGAAAAATAAGCACCTGGGGCCATAAACTTTATCTTTCCTTTCTATCATTAAAAAAGACAAGTTCACAAAAGACCAAAAATAGGAAAGCATTTAATGCAAAGGTTTTTAATTTTCCTTACTAATTTTTAGTTTACATGAGCTCCATTGTCCACACATAACAGTCAAAGGAACAACAAGTGTTAGTATTTGTTCACAAGTTACATCTTCTCTGATCAGCTGTGAACTAGAAAGTAGAATTATGCTGTAAAACTGAAAATCTGTTTGAGAGTTTGACCTTGATAGCACAGAATTATCACAATGGTGAACCTACCACACTTCCTTCCAGAAACAGTTTTATTCACTATTTTTTCCCCCTGAGCAAAATTATTTGTTGCATTTATTGCAGAGAAGTATCTTGCTTTCATTTATATTTTATTTTTCCTAACCCCCTCTTTATCTAGCACCCCATGCCCCCTTTGTGCTAATGGAACATAAGAAACTGCTCTGTACTTGCAGTGTTTATAGCAGGATTCCCCTTCCAGATTCCAGGACAGCAGAGCAGCTGGAAGTGTTTAGTGGCTGTCAGTACCAGTACTCCCATCTTTGTAGCATTAAAATTAATTTTCCTTATCTTGGTGTATAAAGAACCCAAGTGTGCCCCTTACCTCATTACCTGAAATTTTACAGTGACACCAACAGCAGGAGATGTGGTGGAGCAGCTTTTTGGATATCAAAAGTTGAAGCCCGGGGAGTATTCACTTGAATAGAACTGCAGTTCTTGTAGCCTTTAATAGGTTATTCCCTTACATCTGCTGATGGCTGGAGCAATGAGGATGGATATGATCCAGGTTTTCCCATCACTTGGATAGCTCACAATTTTACTACTTAAAGAAGAGAACAACTAGGCACACATCTGAACATTGTACTTGGTGTGTAGTACTAATCAGCAATCTCACTGTCACAGAGGAGCCTGAATAGCTGAACATGTTTATTTATGTATACTGCAGTGTTGTGACATGAGGTAAAAATGAAAGTGGTTTATTAACTATCGTAGCTGCTGTTCCAGTAGTGCATTTATTTTGTGTATGTGTTGGGAGACACACTGTGCTCCTTGAAATCTGTTCCTAAGCATTATGTTTGTATAGAAGCATTATGTTTAATATATGGATATATGTGGTGGGGGAGGGGGCAGTTTGGATCCTAATTGGATGCAGGTATGCAGTGACACTAAGGTGCTCAAGCTGGGAAATTTTTGGATATTCAGGGAAACAGTACCCTGACCTTCTTGGAATGAAATTTGAAGATAGATGTTTTTAGTACATTTGTTTTCTTTTGTTGGCACTAAACTCAAAGGTGTTCCATCTGGTAGTTTCATGACATGATGTTCATTTCCTTGAAAAAACCCATGTCTATGGCTATTTCAATAGTGAATGTACTATTGAATGTCTGACAATGTCTGACATTGTCAGTGGGGATGAGGGGGTAGTAGATTTACAGACAGTAGAATTAGACCAATATAGACCTGAAAGTTAAATTTAGAGATTCAGGGGTCAAACCTTAATGTTTTTGACATGCATGGCTGTTTCAGCATTGATTTCAGTGGTGTTGGGGTGTTTGGTCCATGTCATTTGAATTCCATAGAGGAAACTGTGAACTGTTAATTATGTCTTTATATAGCCTCAAGGATAAAATCCTAATAGTTAAATACTTTGCATGGATTTATAGTTGTAAGAATATATTGTTTGTATCTACGTGTATGTTTTTATCTACGTGTGTTTGTATCTACTATTTTTTTCTAAGATATATCTTTAAAGTGTTTGAAGATACTACTTTTGCAAATAGTCATAAATATAAAAACTTTTGTTGCTAACAGGTATGAAAAATATGGTGAAGCCATATTTTTGAAATGTTAGGCCATTCTGAACTATTCTGTTAGAGAATCTAAATTTGTTATAACTAAGTTGAATAATATCAACAGATACAACTAGTTCTAAAGCAGGCTCACAATTTAGAGGAATGCTTTCTGTAACAATGAGAGCAGCCTTTGCTAAAGCAAAAATAAAGGAAAGATAAAAATAGGTTTAGGAACTTTTGACAGTGCTTTAGTTAATTATATAATGATGATAAAAATTGAGTATAATCATATTTAGAGTTGTTTAGTTCAGTGATTGAAATTTAAATATATCTCTTGAATGCATTTAATGTAAAATAAGATCAAAATTTATGGGCAAAAAGGCGGAAGGAATAGAAATAATTGGATTATTTAGAGGAATGTAGTCCTCAAAACTGTCTTCATCTTCTGGGGGTTTTTAAAATTTTTATTCTTATTATAGGTAAGCACTTTTATTAAAGCTATATGATCTACCCACCTAAATAAAAAATAGGTGTTTGAAGAATAGAGTTCAATTTTCAGTACATAATTTTATGTATTCCTTGCTTCACTTGATAATTGTTCAACCATCGAAAATACACAAGATCTGCACAAACCATAGTTAATAGTGCTGGAAGGACTTGTAATGAAAATCTGAAAAAACATGGAAGCTTCTATTTCACTTTTCACATGCTCATTGTCTTGGTTATAAATAGGGGGAGGAAATAATTACAGAGATCAGTAAATTGAAAAATAAATGACAGGCTGTGTCCTGTAAACACATTATATGACTGACTTAACTATTTGTAGAATCAGATCTTGTGACAGAGCATCCATTATCCTGCAGTTCAGCATTATTTTATATTTTTTGATCAAGGCCATGGTCAGTATTCAGAAAATTGAGACATCTTCATACATTTTCATTCATAAAGTACTGTGAAATGCATGCAGGGTTTTCCTCTCATTTTTGCTTTTTTTCTTGGTTGTGTAATTTAAATAAGGTCCATTGGGTAGTAATATTAAAAATCAGTTGTTTACCTCAGAACCATTATTATAGAAACCTCTCCCTAATCTCAGAAGGATATAGGCCTCATTCCAAGCTCCCTTAGCCCTAACTGGTTTTATCTGACATTTGTCTTAAAAGTCAGTCCAAAATTATGGCTAAGATGGGGCCAATCTTTTAGAATGAAAAAAAGAAATAAAAAGAAATGAAGGACTAACACAGATATCAATATGGCAGTGTGACTCAGAAAATCTGTGAAGTTACTTTCACTGTTAATGTCTTTTTTTTTCCCCCATCCCTCAAATTCCCCAACTTCCCTCAAATTCCCTCTAATCCACCTGTCATGTGGCTGGCACTGTAAACATATTTAGATGTCAGATTACCATTGAAGTACTTTAATGCTGTTAAAAATGTGCATCAGTTTCTCTATGACAGAAATAATGTCTTCCTACAGCTCTCAAACATGAGCAGAAACTTCTGGATAATACTTCTATGCAGATACATAGCTATATTAAAAATAACACAGAGTGTTTGCAATATGATTTCTTTTATTGGCACAGGATACTGCAAGGTATCTCTTAATAGATTACTTAAAAATAACACAATTCCTTTGGAAATATGCTATTACTAATGGACAACACTGTATTCAGTTTTAGTTATGCAGTATTCTTAGCCAGCATTGTAAAATTAATGAATTTTTCTAGGTTCTTTATCAAGTACCTTTCCTATCTTCTGTTGAAAATTAGACTTGTGCACGTTGATATATATTTATTGAGAACATCTCTTTTTTTCTTTTTTTTCCTGGTACATTTCCAGAGCTCTAGCAGTGAAGGTTTTATAGTCAGCATGCAGTCTAGCAGATGTCATTCCATTTGCCTAAGCCCTGCTGACATTTGGAGTTGTGGATTAATTGAGCTACAGAATGAAATTTAATTAAAATTAAATACAGATTTGGCCATTGTATCTGTTCATTTTTTACACTCTGGTGTGTACATTTGCAGTCAGTGCCATAGTTTATTTGTTTAATCAGGGTGCTAATGTGGGAAAAGCTGCACTTTGTTTTAAACCGAAATCATGGCAGATGCCAAGTGGAGCATAATTCATGTCATTTCGTGTGATACCTGCCATGTAGATGATGTCATTGATACACCTCAGAACAACCTGAAGGATGCAGATTCTTCTATTTGTGAAGTTGTTGAAAAAGAAAAGACCATGTAAGTGGTGGAGTTTCATTTTTAATTTTGAAGTAAATATTTTGTTAAAGCTGATGTTTTAAGTTAGGTTATGAAAAAATACATTTGAAAGCAAAAAATTACAGAAGGGCAATTTATTTCTCTCATAAAGTGCTATTGTCAGAATCTGTTGAGATTAGAATAGCCTTGAGATACATCTGTAATGGAGATGTCAATGGAAGGCAATAAAAATGCTAATACTTCATCCTATTTTTTTTTTTTTTTTTTTTTTTTTTTTTTTTTTTTTAAATAATTGAGTAAGTATATATGTGGAAAACAACAATAGCAGGCAAATACTAGAAAAAGTGGAAGTAACACTGGAGGGAATATTTATGGATTTTTTTTCTTTATGCATTTAATTTAAATCTGTTTGGAAGCACTTCTACTCCTGTATGTAGGTAGCACTAATTTTAAATATTCTGACTCAATCCAAATTAGGTGACTTAAGCAGACACAGTAGATGGTACTAATAACTCTCCATGTATTAAAATAAAGAAGACATTTGTAGATGCCATCCTTAATATTGCATTATACGTGACACATTACTACTGTGGAGTCTGAGGACCCAGAGTATCTCATTTGTAGTTTACAGAATGAACAGACTTTTTAAAAACTGAGTGTGTTTATTCAACTTTGTCTTTGATTACTACAGTGAAGAATGTCCTGGTGTAGCAAGCATTCAAAAGCCAATTGACATATCAAAATATCCCTGGATATTCACTCAGACACTGAGATCAGGTCAGTTGCTCAGAGCATGGAGCTAATAATGCAATGGCGGTGGGTTCAATCCCACTGGAGGCCATTCACTTCAGAGTTCATGGGTCTGTTCCAACTCAGAATGTTCTCTGATTCAGTTTGCTACAACATTTGGCTCTCAAGATTGCTATAAAGAGAGGAAATACCCATATATTCACTAGGTAATGAAAGATTTCTCTTCCATGAACTTGTCCATTCTCCACCTGAGTCCACACAAACTCTTAGCATCTTCAGCAATGAATAACTTTACTGCATTTTTCATTAAGCAATTTCTTTGGTTTTGATGTGATGCTGTTCTCTGTGCTTGAGGCCCACCAACTTGTAAGTTGGAAGAGATAGTTGTAAAGTCAATTCCTTCTCTCTAATTCCACACTACTATAGATCTTCTTTTATATCCTGCTCTGACATCTCTTTTCTAGCCTTAGCTAATCCCATCTATTTTTGTACCTACTTCAATCCTACTATATCTTTTTTCCCATGAGATAGAGGGATGCAATTAGAAATGCGTATTCAACAGTATTGAACACAGTACTCAACAGTACTGTGCACAGTACTCAACACATGAGCAAGCCATGAATTTATATCCATTGCTTAGTATATTATTATTATTTTCCTGCTCAATACAAATGCTTAAACCCAAGACTGTTTTTCAAAAAAAAAATTGTTTTGAGTTTCAATTTGTTTGGTTTCCCGCCCCCCATTTTTAGTCCTCAATGAACATTTTCCCAGACCTATTTTAGGCCCCAAGATTTCATGAATTACTGCTAATAATGTACTCAGAGCCCATCATTTTACCAGTACAGTAAGGATTGAGATTCCTGTGCATATAACTTCATGTCTGTTGAATTTCACTAACCACCCTAATGCACAGGAGTTCAGTTATAAGGGCCTTCTTGATGTTTGCAGTATCACTTCTTGACTCTATCACTTGTTGAATCATCTGCAAACTTTCTCATTTCACATTTGACTCACCCTCTCCTCAGCAATCATGAATAAGTTAAACATTTGTGTCCTTGTGGAATTTCTGTGGCATGCACCATGCAAACTGACTCCTGTGCTTCAGCCAGATTTATCTGTGTTGCGACTCTCTTTTCCACCATGATTGGTTTCTTACAAGGCTTTGGTGAAAGACTGCATGAAAAATTTTGAAAATTGGAGTGGACTACATTGAGCAGATCTCCTTTACAAACCTAATCATTGATAAATTTTTCACACACTATTTCCATTTACCAGGGGTGGGCTGACTCTTACCTGGTATAAGCAATTTATCCATCTGTACACATGTTCTGTTCTTTATTGTAGTACCCACTAACTGGTCTGATATAGTCTTGAGACTTATGTTTGCAGGTACTCCCTGGAATACAAAGATGCATGGCACATTTACTGCTCTCCAGTCCATAATTAAGTAGGCTTTAAGTGGTAGGTTGCACACTACAATTAGTGGTTCAGCTAATCAGTTCACCTTTGAAACAGGTATTGTTTGGTACTGGAATTTGGCTACTTTTTTATTATTATTATTCCTTTATTTCTCACATGATTTTTCTGACTTACATTTATTTTGAGAGCAATTTTCCACTGAGGCATTTATTAAGAAAACTGCAAGAGTAGGAACTTCCTCAAGTTTTCCACATCTTATTCAGAAGCAAAAAAACTACCACACCAATAACAAAACCAGCAAAAAACCCATGACACTGGCTGGCACACTAATATTCTTCTAGCCATGTGAACATTCAAGCAGAAAACCTCTTCCTGATATCTTTGAAAATCTATTATTCTATTGTAAGCTTTTGATGACAGCATGGGTTGTTACTCAAACTCTCTTCTGGACTGCCTCCTTGGGTTTTTGTAACTAACTTACGACAGTTTAGGATACTACTTTCAACTTCCAGCATGATGCCTTCTTTCTTTTAGGAACTTCCTTTCCCCTCCTGTTTAATTGTTTTCAGTTCTTCTTGGTGTATCAGTTCTCTGAAATGACCATTTGCTTTCTGCCTCCCACAAGATGCCCCTTGCCTTTGCACTGCCTTTAGGAATTTAATGCTGCTTCTCTCAGGTGTACAAAGCTTTCTGTCTTTATGTGTAGCAGAGCTAATGTTGCTGAAGTTGGGTGCAGTTTTTTGAGGGAAGGCACAGTCTTGTGAATTTTCCCAAAAAGGTTTAAATCCAATTGTAGCTGCTGTTACAGACTAGATTTTTGACATTGCAAATCAATTCTGTTGTTCTGCTTAAAACCCAAACAAAAGTTGTTTCTTGTCTTACGGGCCACTAAACAGACTGCTTCGTCAATCAACTGCTGATCAGGTCTACAAATCCAGTCATATTATCAGGTCACAAAATTATATTTTTCCAGTCCACATACAAGATAGTGAACCATGTCTCCCAGTATCACAGCGTCCTTGCTGTCTGCTCTCCCTTGTCATGTCACACAGCGTGTCACAGTTCTGGTTAGACAGTCAGCAGAATCATTCCAATTTAGTTCTACTGTGATCATGAACACAGCTGCAGTCAAGACCAAATATGTTTAGTCCCAGCTAAACCAAATTCTTAGCAACCCTCCAAAACTCCCTATCTATAGTATCCATAAAAATAGATCTATTGTGAATATTTATGCCATCTAACATTGTTTTCCTCTTCTCTGTTGTAATCACCTGAAGTTTGATTTTTTTTTTGCTGTTCCTATTTCTATCTTACTGCTAATTAACAGAATAACAGGAACATGGCACTTTACAGACACAAATAGACTTTTAGTGTAATTCATAAAATGCCATACAAATAATTTAATTTTAAAATGCTTTTGAAACACATTAAAAGGGCTTAAATGTGACCTTCTTATGCATGTGGCAAAAAGGGGATTTAAAAGGGGTTAATGTACTACTGATGCCATTATTATGTGCAGATGCATCTCCATAGCCCATGAATTAGGAGCAAA
Organism: Sinosuthora webbiana; assembly: GCA_013397395.1. Taxonomy (NCBI): domain Eukaryota; kingdom Metazoa; phylum Chordata; class Aves; order Passeriformes; family Sylviidae; genus Sinosuthora; species Sinosuthora webbiana. The sequence continues at coordinate 21,996 of VXBN01017512.1, forward strand.
GAAAATTAGCTGGGTGGAGGGAGGTATAGGTTTTTGGACTCAAAGCTGAGAGGGAGTGGAGAAGTAAAGACACTGAAGACTAGGAGAATAGCAACACACTAATTTGGAGGGGCCATTGGAGTGAAAAAGGTTCATCCCTGTCTGCAAAAATGTGGTCAGTGGGGAATATTGCTCCATAAGAGTCCTCTTACATTGAGTTATATACTGAAATTTGTGCTTTCAAATTGGTACATTTCAAATTTCAAAGTGGTACATTCAAATCCACAGCACAATAGCCCTATGAAGTGTATTTTTGATTTTAAATTACGGCTGTTTTATTCCTGCAATGTCTATTGTTTTTAAATTTTACTGATCTGTTATTGTCAGTTATCTTACACTCTTGAGCTTCATGGTAACTACTCACTGATTTTCTTTTTAAAGTTCTAAACTGATTGCCAGTTGGAGTCATTGTGTACCTTTTCATTCATCTATTCAGGATAGTCAAATAATCTGTCAAGTTCATTTAGAACTATCATAGGCTTGAAATTTTTGGGATTACTAATTTTGCAATCTACATATTTTTTAAATATAAGAAATATAGTTCTCTGCTAATATTGAAAAGTAGACAGTAATTCTTTGTGGATCCATTATTGAGTCCTATTTATTTAGGGGAAAAACTAATCTCTCATCTTTCTTCATTGCATGCTTGCAAATATGAAGATTGTTTAAACAAGCTCTGGTGCATCTGAAAGTCCAACTAATTTTATTGCCTGTTATTGATGCTGGCAACTTTCATGTGTATAAATATATATATACCTCTATACAGATATTATTCAGTGTGAAAGTCTCATTGTCCTGTCTTAGACATTGGTTCATGGTGCTTCTGGAAGTACACTGGTGGACTTTCACATTAAGAACTGGAAATTATGATGATGTGAGACAAAGCATGTCTTACTATCAGTTCCATTAGAAAGTAATAATCTGTGTAATCTGCATGTATTTTACTCCTTTACTTAAGTTATACAGAGTCTAATTACTGACATTAGCTGGAGAAATTGCTTTGTGGGGTTCTCTACTTCACATAAATTAGACTTGACCCCAGATTATTTATTATGGAAAAGAAATTTGTGCTGTCATTCAACCAGCACTGGAGATTTCAAGTGATGCTAACAAATGCTATGTTTACATAAAGTATTACATCAGATTTAACTTAAACTTTTTTCCTTTTTCAGGTTGTGGGTGATCTAGAACAACTAGAACATATAGGTGATATGAACATCAACTAGAACATGTAGTCAGAGCATCTAGTCCAAACCCAGAATGGCTATTCTATAAATAGTAATAATTTTATTTGCCTGTTTTGAAAATTATTTAGGGTCAAAAGACAGAAAATTTAATTTTAGAACCATGTCCTAAAGGCATACGATTGCCCCAGCAGTCTTGGATATACTCTGTTTCAATAGATTTTCTCAGGTGTATGCTATGGGAACATTCTTCGGCTGTATTATTCCAGATTTTGCTCTTCAGCTTTAAAAGTTGCATGCTATCAGAATTGTTTCCTTCAGTCTTGGGAACTGGTACTATAATATATTTTATTTTCTTTTTTTTTTCTTGTTCTTTAGCATAACATTTTGTAATTCATAAACTATGCTAAGAAACTGACAGGATTTTGTTTTTTCTATTGTAAGTATTTTAGTTTGGTGACCTCTAATCATCAGGCAGAATATTTCAGAGAAAGGAAAAAAAATCTGTAAGAAATGCCATTCTTGGTGGCATTTGAAAAAGAGATGCTTCATGGAGTCAGTATGACACACAGTATGGGTGTAAACCTTGACTGCAGGCTGGCTTTAAACACCATGCTCCAGCCACGGTCAGCTCTGCATTATGGGTGCTTTGGGAATGGACTTCTCAATGATGTAAAGAGTATTGCAAGATGCAGGCATTCTTAAATTCTATTTAGTAGTCAAAAGGCATGGCTTTATAATAAACACACATGCATTATCATCACCTGTGGTGTAGACTATAAACTGATGACCATATATGGACCAGGTAAGGAAGATGAATAGGAGTGTAGCAGTATTCCTGCCAGAATCCTTGAACATAGATACATGGAACTGTTTTTTAATTGACTTACAGAGTTATATCAGTCTTTCTGAACAAGCTGTGCCAGATGCAAGTTATCTCACTATCCTGAGGCTTCAGTGTGAATCATTCTGGCCATTTGGGCGGTTTTAGGAAATTTTCAGTTGTTTGGGGTTTTTTTTTTCAGGAATGCTTAGCAGTTGTTTATAGGAAGTGCTTGTTTCCATTAGGGAAATGTTCAGTTGACATGCTTGCATAAAAAGGAAAAAACAATGAAGATATAACTTGGAATTTCTAACATCCTCCAAAAACGTTGGCTGAGTAATTTGTTTTAAAGAAAGTTGTGCGCTGAAGTATCATAAGGACAATAAAAAAACATTCACAGTTTTAGTCATGAATTTATCTAAAGATACTGTTAATTTATGGTGGGTTTTTTTTCTCCTTTCACTTGTGTAATTGCTTTTAAATCTGTGGATGTGTATGAGTGTCTCAGTTCGGAAAGACAGGTATTTGCTAGAT
>VXBN01017516.1:0-10897 GCA_013397395.1 Sinosuthora webbiana
TTAGTGAAAGCTGAAAAATGCATTTTATATCATTTATAAAAAGTAACTCATACAAAAATGACATGATGCCATGTGGAAAATTGGAAATAAGGTACAAAGACACTGGTTCCCAGATCTTTATCCTTCCTGCAGCTACAGCATTCTGTGACTTTTTCATCAGGGATTTCAGATTTCAGCTGGAGAATGCATTTGCCAGGCACTGAATATTGAGATCCAAGATGCAAAATCAAGAACAGAATGGAAAACAAGAAAAAAAAATCCAAATTTTGTCACTCAAACCTTTTCTGAGAATCTCAAATGTGTTTTAGGCAGCAAGACCAGTGTTCGTGGAAGGAGTCTTCAGCACAACATTTCCTTTGTAGTAGAGGAAATGTCTTACAGAGGTATCCACTTCTGTAGCAGTGGATGGTTTATAAGCATATAGAAAACAGATAAATGATAAAAAGGCTCTCCACACATTGGAAGTGGCTGTGCAGGGGCTCTATTAGCCCTGGACAACTTGGCACTGGCATTCAAACCAAAGAAAAGGTGCCTGTTTGACACACTTCCTTCAGGAATACTGAGCTATTGAGAGCACTGTGGGGAGCCAAATGGATTGCAAGTGATCTACCAGGGAGGGAGAATTCAAACATATTGTACTTGGGTATTGATGATTTTATTCAGTTATTTATTGGATGAGTAAATTTTCCTTTCAGTTAGACCTGCTGAAAGCTGGAGACACACAAGTTATTTTTAAATAACAGGTAGATTTGAAACCTCAGAAGCCTATGACTTCCCAAAACAAGGAACATTTCAGATGATAACTAACAAAATTACTTTTCTGTAGTCTGACTGTAGTTTTTTGCAGAATCTCTTACTCCATCTGCTAAAACCAAACAAAATGGGTGATTAACAATTTCCAGTGTTCCAGAAGTTACGTCAGGGTCTGTCAAAGAGCTCCTGGCCTGTTCAAAGGGCTGTCTGAAGGGATTACAGCTCCGTCTTGTTGATGAGATCCTCTGCACAGAAACCTGGCTCAACAAGGCTGAGTCAGAGTCATGGACTTGTGAGCAGAGTCGTTTTGAAGAGTCAGGAGAAAATCCTTCCCCATGCCACCCCCCTTTGTGGTTCTGCTTCTTGCATAGAACTGGAGACAATTCTGAGCAGTAATTTCTGGCAGCCAAGAGCCAACATATGGCACGGGCATTGCTCTGGTGGAGAGCCTGTGGCTGTGATCATCCAGGAGAGGAATGACTAACTCTGTGGGATAGCTGGAAATCACAGAACTGACATGGGAAGATGTCTTAACACCAACACTAAAGACAAGAAAGAAGGCAAAAGGTACTGCCTGCATTTGGGAAGAAAAAAGAAGTATTATAGCAGTTGCTCTAATGCATAAACATTGGGAAAAAAATCTGAAAATATCTCGACTTTGAAGAATGGAGACATCTTCATTTTTTTGAAGGAGGTTTTTGCTGCTGGGGATGAAAAGTCAACACAGCTGCAAGGCCTTTGATTTGAAGGACACAAATTACTCAGAGTATGGGCAAGATTGCCCACATAATCTACAAGTGGAGACAAACATGAATCACATGGACAAATAAAAACTCCAAGGAGCAATACCCAGAAACTTTGTGCTGTCTGTCTCTGTGAGACTGGGATTAGATCACACATTAATTGTGATTTTTGTTTGACATTAAAAATTCCTTTGGAGTAGGCTTTGTGTAACAGCAGCATTGCTGGAAAGAAAAGGTCCTGAAAAATGTCTTCATAGTTTTCCATGTATGTGTAGAAATATTAAACTGCCTTCCTTTCAGACATGCCACTGAACTCTGCTCTTGTTTGCATGTTGAACCTGGAAACTTCTCAAAAGTTTTGCCCACGGATAATTCATGAGTTAAAGCCCAAATTGAAATGCCATGTTACAACTTGTAGAAATGTTAGACAAATACAACGACCATATTTTCCAGTTACCTAATACCCACTCAAAATATAAACCCCAAAAGAACAGAATTGTTTTCATTGCTGTTAACCAGACAATATCACTCCATCTAAATATAGTATGTGATGAAACCAATTTAAATATTGTCCAAGCATTTAACACTGTAAATATTAGACTTAACACTCCATAAAAACAGGCTTTGATGATGTAGGCTGACAAAGGGAGACTAGTTAATTGCAGATTACATCATGGCTAGGACAGCATCACTTCTAGGACAGCCATCATAAATGTGAGGTGCAAAGTAAATCTAATAAAATAAAAATAGTCTCTGTTTAATGTTCACCTTTATCAGTTTTGCTAACCTTTCTTAGCAAAGATTGGGGGGGAAATGTAGTCTTAGGTAACGGAGAATCTGGAGTGGTGAACTTTGCATTTAGGGCCTGATTCAGAAAAACATCCAAATCTGTGTTGGACTTCTAGGATGGGATTTTGTCCTTTTCACTACAACAGGGCACATATGTCCTCTGACATTTTCCTGCAGTGGGAAGATTTCCTGAGTCAGGGTCTGAATCTACCTCATGCTGTTGTAAAATACAGCACAGCTCCATCAGAGTTGGGGAAACAATATTTTAAAGCTTTGGGTTACTGATAACTTCAAAGGATTTCTTAAACTTCTGAGTTCAGATAACTATCTTGAAAATGGGGACAATTTCCTAGCAATACAGGCCTGATTTTTCTTCTCGAAGCAACCTGCAGCCTTGTGTGTCTGTCAATCTGAATTAACCTTCCTTGACATCTGCCCAGATAGCAACATAAAGATGGATTCTGCCCTGTGTTTTAAAAAGGACATTTTTGTGGTACCAGGATGTCCTCAAAGCCCAGAGGTGGGATGTGTCTACATGGATTTGGCTTCAGGCTCATATTTGCCTCTCTTATTTCATGGATATCTTTGTCTCTCTTTCTGCTCTATATAAGCTGAGTTCCTGCACTTTCTGCAACATCCTTCAGCACCCGAAACACCTAAAATCAGGGATGCTGGAAAGATCCTCCTGCTAACAAAAGATCTGGTCCCAAAGTGGATTGAGAGGCCTGTTAACACATCAGAGTAAAACCAAAATAATGATGTTCTATGGAATAAGTGAGTCCAGCTGTCGATGTTGACACTCTTGAGCCATGAAAGGAGAAATGTGATATAACCTTGGGTAACTGTGGTTTGTGCAGGCCCAGCTCCATTGCCTGACTGTGTTTGTCTGCACACAGGGATGGTTACCTGCAGAGATGTGGTGGTTTAGGTGACTTCATCTGGAGCTGGTGGTCAGCATTGCCTCAGCAGCAAAGCCAGGACTGGCTATAAAAACTGTCTTGTGTGTGTAGGTGTGTCTTTGCTTCTCCTCCCTGTTGGGTGATTGCTTTCCTCTGTCACAAGGGACACAGGGTCACCCTCAGCCATGGTCCACTTCAGTTCTGTGTTGAAGAGGGGTGTGTAGCACAGATTGCAGCAGCAGGGCACAACTTCCACAGGCCAGGAGCACACTGGTCACAAGAGCAGGCAGGAACGGGATGCAGGCCCCCCTCCAGCTTCCCTTGTTTCTACTGTAGTTGTCTTCCTTAATTAACCCTGCACCATGATACTGACCCAAAGACGTGGCAGCAGCAGTGTTGAGAACGGCAGGGATTAAGACATTTGCCTTATAATACCTCAGCCATGAGATCATAAATGGCCTTATGCTGTATTTTGTTATCCTGGGTTGATAATGGAGGCTGATAAAACTCCCACTTTCTCCCTGTATTCAAGTGAGTTAATGTGTCTGGGCTCGTGAGATCCCGGCAGGCGGAGAAAGCAACAGCACAGAGTCCCCAGTCTCGGATGTAATCGGGTAATGAGGCTGTTTGAGGACATTACTTGTTAACATATTAGCAGGTACCAGGGGTAAGTGGGTGTTTATTTAGTCCTGGTGTAAAAGCATGTCTAAAATGATTTATGCTGGAAGCTGTTTCACAGCAAACAGGCTGCTTTCATGAAAGCGGGTCAATCACCATCTCCCGTCTGCCCTCATAAATCATATTCAGGTGCTAATGTAACCAAAAGGTTTATATAATCTGCACAATCAGCGTGGAGGTCTGGGTGCATACAGCAATAGCCTGCCTGCATTAATGCCTTCTGCCTCCAAAGGTTGATATTTGAGGGGACTCAAATGACTGATTTCAAGAAGAAAGAAATAAACTTCCATGACAAGTAACAAAGTGTATGTACAGTTTTCAGCCACATTTTACACACACAGGAGTAACGTGCCACTGTTGAGATCTGCTGCTGGGGCTGCTTTTCCACCAGGATAACTTCCATACGTATTCTCCAACAGAAAGTGGACTGTGATTTTAAGGTAACAATGACAGATACCAGAAGTACAACACTGCAAACTGGGATTGGCTTTCTATATTCCCCAAAATTCTCTGGTTAAAGGTTAGTTTCACATTTTTTAACTCTTTTTCATACTGGTGGAGGACTTCTTTGAGAGATGACATAGGTCTGGAAGGACCTTCTGGACCTACATTCAAAACGTAATTTCATTAAGTTCCATCTTGAAAGTTGCCACGGATCTTTTTTTTCTGCTGTTTACTTCTTCATCCTCTCTCCTCTTCCTGAGGAGTGTTACAAGACCACATTTCCCTTCTTTAGAGTTTTCAGATCAAACTTCTTGATTGCCAGTTTATAGTAGTAGCCAGATTTTATCCTATTCTTCCTGTTCTCTTTCCAATGCCAACAGTGTCCTTTAGTTTAAAAAGCTTTTCTCTTCCACATGTATTTACCACTGGATAAGTTTCTACCTTGGGTCTTCATGAGGTCTTAGACCACAGAACACACAACCCCCATAAAATCTTCCACTTTCTTCAGACAAAAATCTTATTTTAGTTGACATTAGTCAGTAGTATCTTCTCTCAGCCTTCAGTGGTTCATACCAAACCAAGAAAAAACATTTGTCTCATAAACCAATTTGGACCAGTCTTACAATGGCACATATCCTTGAGCAGCACACAGCTCCTACTTACAAAGCTGCAACTCCCTCTTCTACTAGCAAATCCTTCAGCCAGCAATTTCACTCGCACTGTTAGTGCTGAAAAGAAAGTTTCATAATATTGTACCATAATACTTTGGTTTGGGAACAGTGTTTTATGAATACAAGAGGTGAACATATTTTTTCTGAGGAGTAGCATCATGTTACTTGTTTGCTGAAAGTGTCTGGAGACTTACTGATGGGCCATGAAGTCCAGACTGTAGGTAATGACTGTGCTTGGACTTCAATTGTTAATTGCTCTTCATTATTAGCTTCTTATGAATCATATTATGCCATTATAAAGTCATAAAGCATTAGGAATTGAATGAGGACACAGGAGGGATACTGAGCAAAATAGCCAGCCATGGGCAAAGATCAGTGAATATTTGGTATGGGCAGATTGAAGTTAACAAATAATATTAAAACTTAGTGTTTGGTGACTAAATGTAAGTAGGAAAAGAATTTGTGGTGGTATTCAATAATAAAGAAGTTTTCTGTGAGTGGCAAAGCTAGTGAAGTTGACCTCTGTGGTATTGTTTGGGGATTTTTTTTGTTGTTTTTGTTTATTATTTTTATTTTTATTTTTATTTCTTTCCCCACCACAATAACCCACTTTTTGTTGGTAATACTCTGTATAAGGTTAAGGACACCCAAGTTTTTTGCATGAGCTGCACCTCTTACAAAAACAAATAGAAAGGATTAAGTCAATCCAGGCTGTAGAACAGCTCACAAAGACTCAAGAAGGTTGAGTTTGTTTGATGTGCATCATAGACAAACAAAGCTGCATCTGCAAGTTGTGTAGTAGTTCCAGTTACGTAACACTGCATGCTTGTGACAATTCCTGTCTTATGTCCCTTTTAGTTAATTTGTGGCAGACCAAAGGAACCCTTTACAGAAAACAGAGGTGCTGGTCACCTGCAAAGAAAGCTTGTTGGTGAAGAGCAGGGGCATGGCGAGTCTGGAAAAGTCCAGGTCTATATGTTAGGTACATAAATCAGATGTTCTTTCTTTTTTTCTTTCTAGGGAAAACTGATTTCAGGATGTTCCAAGGAACGGGGACTTCCAAATGTTCTAGTAATTGACTAGAAAATGTTTAGACAGTGACTTTTTTCTTCTACAAGAAAGTAGTGGCATCAGTCCTCCTTGGTTTTGTTATTTGTTTTGGGCACTCTAGAGAAGATGGCAGGACTCACAGCCAGCACTTGTATCACCTTTTATTTTTCATGCTTTATTTCATTCCTGTTAAAGTAATTGAGGTAATGTGACAAGGGTCATTGAAAGTTGTCTTAAATATTCTTCTTGAGTCTTTTTGAGCTGTGTATTAATTAGGGTGTGAATGTGGCTGGGTGTTGGTTTGGGTGTTTGGCCAAGTGCACTCTTCTCCAGAGATTTGCTGCGTGATGTTGGGCGAGTCTTCCTGTCCCACCAGCCTGCTCTGTTTCACTTGAAGTTCCTTGGCACCGATGTTTCTGTCTGGCTGTAGGCATGGCTTCCACTCAGCATGAGGATGGGGGGCCTCAAGCCACACAATTCTAGTACAAAAGATCCAAATTTACAGTAAGACTGTTTATTGCACATAATGGATCTGCTTAACTGTGTCATTCTCATTCTGAGAATCTCATTTAGGCATCAAAGCCATCACCACAGGATGTAAATAGTCTTTGAAAAATTAAGTAAAGATGACACACATGAGCTGGTTTTCAATGCTTTTACTCCAAGTCATGCACATATTGTGGCTTTTTTCTGTGGCAATTTATTTCAATTTTATTCCTTTCTCCAAGAATCATTTATTGACTTAAGCCATTTGTCACTTAGACAACCACTGTGGTCTTTAATTCTGACTTAGAAATCAATATTATATGAGACATAATATAATATGAGACATTAATATACCTATTGCCAGTGATTAGACAGGTCTACTCTGATTTTGCAGCCAGCAACACACATATAAAGAAGAATGTTAAAAATTCCTTTTTGCCATTACCAATAAAATATACAATTAGCCATCAGGCCAATGGGAATCACTTGTCATTAATCTGACCTAGAAAAGAAAATAATACAGAATGGAACAGAAAATGGAACTTCCTGGATTGGTGTCCTCAGTTGTGATTCATCTATCAAAGATAGCTGGGGTGAATGGAAGAGATGTTGTGCAATGACCTTAAACAAGATACCTGTTGTTTAAAATACCAAAGTTAAGGAAACAAATTTCACCCTTTCACTGCAGAATTAAAGGTCAAACTACCTGACTCCTAAAACACACCCACTGAATAACCCTGCTGCCCAAGCCGCTGTGACAGCCTTTCCTCAAGGTCGTAAGATGAATGCAGGGTAATGTTTAACAGAGCTGGGAAGAGAAAACAGAAGGAAGTGGGATGTGGTGTTGGCAACGGCATACACATTATCTCTCTGGTACTGCTAAACTGGATTGCAGGGACTGTGAGGACACATCCTCCCTGTCCTTGGAGAAGTCCCACATAAAAGTCAGGAACAACGGCAGCCAATGCTCCTTCATTTCCTTACCACGGTTTTGTTACTGCCCACATTTGAAAAAACCATCCCTGAGTGGCCAGCCAGGCAGCAGTCACAAGTTTTTTTAATGTATAATAGCACTCATCCATTAACCATAAATAATCTGTATTTATCCAAGGGGTCCCTAGCAAAGCCATGTGTACATTGCACAGAGCATTAGGCTATCAAGGTATAAACTATTTAAAGCAGCCAGTGTTTGAATTGTCATTTCTCAAGTTTAACATTATGTTGTTTCAATATCTAAAGCCTCCTTCCCTATGCAGCAAAAATGCAAAACACATTGAGAGAAAATGTAAAACATACTAACTTGATTATTATGAGTGCTCTGGATTGTGTCACAATTCACTATTAATTTAAACCACATTCCAGTGGCTTCTCCCTTCCCTCTGCATTCTGGACCAATCTGTCAGGGAACTACACCACCGATTAAATAAAAAATGTATATTTGCATCTATGTATTTTAAAGTATGCTGCTTGGAGGAAATGTTTGGGATATGTAGTTTAGGGAGCATCTTCTTCCATTAGCAACCAGAAGGGATGGACTGATTTCGAGGGTCACTGGCATAATTTTCTTCTGGCCATCAGGGACACCCACATGGTCAATTCTGTGAATACCATCATGGGCTTAATGGTGAGGTTTGTCTCACCTCCTCCTACCCATTAACCATCATTAACCAAATGATGGTTAAATCCCCTCACTGAGAAAGTGTTTCAGCCAGAACCAGTTTCTGCTTTGGGAGGGGTGGAATGGCCTTGTAGTTATAGCTCTAGAATATGGTTCAGCAAAATTGTTGGTGTCTCATTTGGGTTGTATTTTCACTTCTTTTATAGACTGCCAGTGTGACCTAGGGCAAATCATTTATTCTTTTGCACCTGTAAAGTGAACAAAATGAATTTTCCTATTTTCTCAACTTAAGAACATAAATACTTTGCAGTAAGTTAATCTTAGCTAGTGCTATGACGCTACTAGGCACAATGGGATCCCCCTCTTAATAGAACTATTGTGAGTGTAGTATTTATTTAGGGTATTTTGACATCACTGTGTCCAAAGCAGCTGTTGGAAGGAAATGCAAATAATGCATATAATCAGACTTTTCAAAGGGGTGTTTTTTGGGGGGCAGTTTTGCTGATTTTCTGGCCACAGATTATGCAATCAGTATGGCAGGCATGTATTAAAGATGCAACAACTATTCCTGGTCATCTCTGCTGCTCATTCACAAGTTGAAAAGCCAATCTTCAGAGCACCTTTTAAAAGTCTCACAGAAGGATTTCAGCTCCTGGCAGAAAATTGCTCAGAATTCATCCTACATAGCAGCAAAAGGACAATGTCATGGTTTATCTCCACCAGAACACTGGACAGATCCCTCTCAATCCGTGAGGTCTTGATGTATTTGTTTTTTGTGCTTGGTGGTGGTAGTAAATTTTGGACAAAGAATCTGGGATCCAATCTGTTCATAGCTGGACAGCCCAGCTGCAATGTCTCTCTCCAGTTTGTACCCAGAGGGGGCCATAAACACCCAGCTGAGCACTCCCATCTGAGTTTCTTGCTTATGGGAGAAGAGCACGTCTCTCAGGGAAGGCATCAGCTCCTCGAGTCACTGTCAGTGTGCGTGGGACAATAGTTTGAAGGATTAAGTGAGAGACGAAAAAACCCTTTGTGATCTGTGCTGGGCAAATCCCATAGGTACATCTCCTGAATAGCAGAGGTTTTCAAAGGCCGCCTAGGGTGGTCTAACTGCAGAGCCCTGACCCCAGGGAGAGCAAAGTTTAGCAAATATGTGGCAGAGGTTGGGGAAGATCCTTCCTTCGCTGAGTGGTTCTGCTTTAAAAATGACCTCTTCATTCTCCAGAGACACAAGCCTTTTTTAGTGTGCTGATGCTCAGCTGCTCCTCTGAGGGATAAAACCAGATTATGCAGGGTTTGCTCTGGAAAGACTGGAGCTGGGATCCTGCCTGATACCTCAAGTCATCAGCTATGGCTCCAGTGTATCCTTGTTGCTTTCTGCCCTTTGTTGAAGTGCCCAAGCGAGGACACTCGTCATTCTAACGCTCCCGCTGTATCCTACAGCCCAGCCAGTACCTCCAGCAGTACTCTGTCAACCCTGCTGATCTTTTCCACTGACTGGAGAGGGAGCCTGATGCAGGTGTTTCAGTGAAACTTATACAATCCAGATGTAAATCCAGTGGCAAGTCCCTCAGGATTAGACATGTCTGGAAATGAACATTATTGGGCTGATAAGATTTCTGAGCATTTTTTCCACAGGAAACCCACTGATTTTCATCTCCGGGTTTGGCATGCAAGCTCCCTAAGGCTCCTGGAGAGGCATACCTTGGATTGCCTGTGACAAGATATGAACAGGAGAGCTCCAGCTGACACAAAGGGCCAGGCTGGGATGGCAGTTAGGAAGGAAAAAACACTCTATTCTTTACTGTCGACTTTGAAAATGTGTTCAGGAAAGGATTACAATGTCAAGATTGTAATACTGGTTGCGTAAGAATTGCTGTTTGGAGGAGTCGTTTTTTGGAGAAAAAGCTGAGAGAAGAGACCATTCACTTCATTCCTGCAGATACACCAAATAAAAAGGGATCAGCTAAACCACAGACAAGCCCCTTTTTGCTTTTGCAACTGTTCATTTTTTCCATCAGAGCTCAGACCATGGAGCTAAAATCCAATAATGAAAACCTTCCTTGCAGCCCCATGTCTTTGCAGTGCCCTAGACCAGGCTGAAATTGAAGTCAAACAGAGTTGATCCCCAATTCTCCAAGCTGCAGCAGGGCAGACGATGGTCTGAGCTTCAATCTTCACACAGATGAAACTGCTGCAGTGGGACTGGTTTTCAGGCTGATGTTTTTCATCTCTCAGTTACTGGGAGCCTGAGAGGAAGCAGAGAAACGTTATCAATTCCCCCTGCTCCACACCATCCGTCTTTCTCTGCTGGCATACCTGGCAGCTCGAAAATGATCAGGCAGCAGCTGCTTTTTGATTTCTTCTCTTATCTCTAATCCACTGTCTCATGAAATGGCACGTTAATGCTTTAAGGACATTCTAGCCAGGGGAGTGTGCTTTCCCCTCCAGCCAGCAGGTAGAGCCAGCAAGCCTTGCATGGTGTCACAGGTTAATGGCAATTTCACAGAAACCTGGATAAACAGATCGCTTCCCCTCTCCCTTCCTCCCTCAGAGAAAGTCCTGACTCTAACAGTAATCCTAAAAACCTGTGCAGGGAATGAAGCATCTCACAGTTGGAAAACACTTGCACAGGTGACTTTCTGTAACGAAGATTTCAGCATTTGTTCAAGTGACTGCACAAGTTAGACCAGGAGATGGGAATCTCATTGGATGTAAATCAGCATACAAACTGAGCCAGCTCTGTGTTTGGTTTTTTGTTTGTTT
>VXBN01017517.1:188-37497 GCA_013397395.1 Sinosuthora webbiana
CTGGCGAGGGCTCGGAGCCGATGGAGCAGCGCGTCCCCCTTAGTTCAGTTCTAGTAGTGTCGTATAGTGCTCAGTGTCTCGGGAAGCTTCTTTGCAGATTTTTAGTAGTTGTGTTACCGAGGCGTCGGGAAGACTAAAACTGTCACTGTAATTTCAGTTCTAGAGTGTTAACGTCAAGTGTATATGTTGATAAAAGTGTCATTTTTCAGACATTCAAAAAAGGGCATGTATGCGTATACAGAACCTCGCTAAAGGTAAAATCTTTAGCTTCTCCATTCACCCTTCTGTTTCTTTTTGAACTATATGTTCAGATCAGAAAACCAATAAAAGGGCTTAATATCATGGTAGTTAAGATAAGGAGTCCTGAGTAAAGATCAGGCCCGTATGCCCATTACAAGTTACCATCTAAATGACTTTAGCCTCTTCTGCTTACCTTGAGTTTTGAAATAGAACCATGTACAAAAATGTTACATCTCTAGATAAGTTACATACTAAATGTTAGATGTTTTCATGCTTAAGTTTTAATTTATGTTTTACAGGGGATATCTTGACAACATTACAGCAATTGGGCCCAGAACAGTTGGAAGTCCAGAAAATGAAGTTTTTGCAGTTAACTACCTCTTAGAACAAATTAGGGGAATAGAAAGAGAAAGCACGGATGCTCACAAGATATCTGTAGACATACAGAGGCCCACGGGCTCCTTCAGCATTGACTTTTTAGGAGGCTTCACTAGTTACTATGCAAACATAACCAATGTGATAGTGAAGCTGGAACCTCGCAATGGAGCTGAGCACGCAGTGTTATCCAATTGTCACTTTGATTCCGTGCCAAATACCCCGGGTAGGTCCGTGTGTTTCTTCCATGTTTCTGTGTGTTACGTGAGCCACAGAGCTTGGCTCATGGATTTCTGCTACCAAGTAGCCATGTTAGCATAATGCATGCTTCAACTAGTCAACTTGGTCTCAGTGAAATTCATTGTTTAGAGTGACAGGTTGATCCTGTTAAACTCAGGATTTTACTCTCACTTTCTGGTAGGCAGCAATTTACAGATGCTTATTTAGATTTCTGGAAAGTTTGGTTATATATGCCCTTCTTATAATTCACTGCTTATGCATGTAGTTCATGTACTGTTTCCACCCATTGTCCAGGTCTTTTCTTATTTCTGTACTGATTTAATCCTGGTTTTCCTTTCACAGGATGCTTTGTGCCAGAGACTATGCCCACCCCCACTAATGAGTCTGGTTTGCTCTCCTTTTGCTGGTATCTCAGATTTTCAGTCTCATGTGCTTAAGATATGCCAGGTTTTTTTCTATCCACATTCAAAGCTTCTGTCTTAAAAAACTGTAGTGATCAAATGCTGGGGTACTTTGCCTTGGCAGTGTGTATATCTTTTACTGCTAGTTTGACTGTCACTGTTGTGTACTCTCTTACTCTTGTTCCTCTGTGTTTCTTAAATCTAATCATGTTAAATTGTTATTGCAGCAGGGTGTAAACTGCTTTGTAAATTTCTGGGTTTAAGAAAGCCAGGAAGGTATGGATCTGAAACACAGAATTTGTTGTAAAACTCAGCCACAGGTGTATACCTGTTATTACAGTTGAAAAGCACCCACAGGTGGTACTCACCAACGGTGCAGCTTTTACTGGAGTTTCTTCATTTACATCCCACACAATATTTTCTTGTTTTTGGTGATGAACCTTCTGTTCTTCAGCAGATGTGACTACTCTTCATTATTTAGGAAACAGCTGAGTATTAGCTAGAGAAATAAAGCTTTTGCTGGACTCCTTCTGCCTTTTCTCTGTCCATAAATAGGATACAGAACTTCTCTTTCTCCTCAATCATATTTGTACAACATGAGTTTCTAAATTAAGCTTAATAAATGCATGATTGCTGTGCTCTATGATTGAGGAACTGCAGAGATGCGAAATACTGTATGCATAGTCTGTGTATGTCTACCTAGACTTAGAATATTTCACGAGCATAGCACTATGATAATTAAAAATTGTTTTCAAATTGATGTCCTATGTAAATTGTGTGTTGATTTCTGTGGATTATAAAAGAGGATTATGTTTACATCAATTATTTTCTTTACAGTTACTCAGACACTAAAATGTGTCACCAATCTTGCACAGAAATGCCAAAAACGTAAGAGTGGTTTGTATAGGATTTTACGGAAATCTGCAGAGGAGCTAGAAATCAGCCTGTGTGCTTGTTCTTAATCACCGAGCAGTCTAGCCCTTTATAGCAGCAAGGAGTTGCTCTGCCTTTTATTTTCTTAGTATGCCACTTGCACATTACCTCAGCAAGAACCTTTTGTTTTCTTCTCTCCTGTATTTCCCTTAGCTGTTTGCTTACAGCCTTTTTTTCATTACCAAAAAGGTGGGCTTTTAACCAGAATCAGCATGACTCAAAAATCAGCAAGTGACACATTTGAAAATCAGATAATAAAATATAATCTGCTTGTGGTGCTTATACATACAAAATGCATCAAGGAAAACTCAGTAAATCATTAATTTTAGAAGGCTTGTGTTCCTTGTGAAGGAAAAAACATAAACTGTAAAGTCCTAAAATATGTCTCTTGTTATGATTCTACTACTCCTCAGTTTATGTGGCCTATTTGATTCTTTTCTGATCAACTCAATGGCAGAAACATCCTTGAAGTTATCATTGCAGACATAATGTGGTTTTTTTACGTTACCAATACCTGCTGTAAAATCTATTACAACCTCCTGTCAGTTTTGTTCTGTATGAGGTATTGGGGTATGTTTTCACTGCAAGTTTGTGTAATAGTCTACGGCAACATGGCTGCTTTTATCAGATGTAAATCTGTATGGCTCTTGAAGCCAATAACTTTTGTTTTTCTTAGTCTCACAGCAAGGCAGGTAAATGACTAACCTCACTGTAAGCTATACATGTCTGCTGAGTTTTCAGTACAGTATTTTAAATAACTCAGTGTGGCTAAGAGCAGACTCTGATAAACTTGGGTAGCAATTAAGGTCCCTTCCAACTCAGAATGTTCTGTGATATTCACAGGTTTCCACTAATGTCCAGAGAAATTAGTGGAAACCTGTGACAGTCAGGGCTAATCAGGTATTTGGGTGGTGATCAATGGCAAGCTTTTGTCAGAACACAACCGTAATTTCTGAGAAATTGGGTAGAGAATGGTGTACTGGAAAGATTTCAAATTTATTTATTCCGTGCAACAGACTAAAGCTAAAATCTAGACTAAGATTTATGTTAATATTAGAAATATGTCCTTTTCATAGCAGATACTTCTTAAGTTTTGCCTGGTGACAAGCTTTGGAGAAGCTGCTCTTTTTTTTGTTTTATGTGTAAATTGAACATTTTGAGCAGCTTGCAAGCACCTAGGCATCATGCCTGACCACACCTTTGTCAGTATCTCAGTGCCCATCAGCAATATGTGTGCAACCCAGACCCAAAAGAGTGAGGTTTAAATTTCTGGTTTCTCCCAAATTTTATTTATTAGAGCAGGATAGGGAGCTGGTACAGCTTGCACCGAAGTGGGAAAATGGGAGACCTTGATTAAAAGGAGGGTGCTTAATCAAGATAAAAAACCATGGGGCATGGGAGGTGTGAGATAGTTCTCTCTGAGTTTCTCATCCAACACTACAGAGATTAGAGTGAAAGGGATTTCTGCAAAGAAAGAAAGATGGGGAAAAACATCTGATCATGAAAATGTTTTATTATAATGTGTATCTTATGGAGGCTGTTAAAGGTGTGAATTCTGATATTTCCTTAGCTTTATTTTGCAGTCTTAGCTTTGTGTTACTTTGAGGTTTTGTCCTTCTAATTGAGTGTGTTGTAACGGTGTAGAATGCTTTAGGGTGACTTGTGTGGGAATGTTTATTTTTTAAAGTTTAAGAGTGCTGTCAATGAAAATTGCATCCTTATTTATTCATGTTGTATTTAGGAATGTAGATAATGACCATATTGCTTTCCTAGTAACCTGGTTAGTCTGCTTTTCTTGAACACCAGTGTTGGATCTGATATCTTGTAATTCAGTTGCTCAACTTCTGAACATAATTTTTCTCTCAGCTGTTGCTTTCAGCTAGTACAGGCAGAGGGTACAAGCAGTACCAGCAAATATACTAAAGCTTAATACAATTGTACTGCAGTTATATTAAGTGACTGAAATAGCATAAACCATTTTTCCTCTCTTGTCTTTGTTGCAAATCGCTGCGTTTGTTTTAAGCCTTATTATTTTGCTGATTATTTTAAGGTGCCAGTGATGATGCTGTTAGCTGTGCAGTGATGCTTGAAATACTTAACACACTTTCAAAATCATCCGAGTCCCTACAGCATGCTGTCATATTCTTATTTAATGGTGCAGAAGAAAATATTTTGCAGGTGAGAATGTGCCAGAATTATAAATTCTACATCAAAGCAGTATGTTAAAGCTCTTAACAAATGAAAGATATGGCTTGTGTTTAGTCTCTTGAAATATTCATTAATTACCTGTCTTTTCTGAGGAAAATGTGTATTATTTCGAAGGAAAAAATACAGTTGAATTAACAATATTGTCTGTATTAGTTTAAGTAGAAGACTTGCATTTTCTGCATCTGTTTGTGTTATCTGCCTTGTGCAGTCTTGAGTTATATGCAGTCTTGAATGATGGAAAATAACATTTAGGCTTGTCTGGTAGATATTTGTCCTATATATTTTGTTTTCCCATCCAGGCTAGTCATGGCTTCATTACACAACATGAGTGGGCCAAGTCAGTCAGAGCTTTTATTAACCTGGAGGCAGCAGGTGTAGGAGGAAAAGAACTTGTTTTTCAAACAGGTATGAGCTTGCATTGTGTCCAATTTCTACACTAGGATAATTTGATAATAGATGATGCAGACTTGAAGGAATATTGAAAATTACTCATAAGCAAAAGACAAGAGAATCTCTGTGCCTTTTTCCCAGTCCTGTGCAACAATTAAGTTGTTCTCAGTCTTTAGATAGTTACAGGCTAAAGCACTGCCATAGAATTTGCTTCACAGATGGGAAGCCTGTGGAGGGCAGAATAATGGAGGTTGTGTTTCCTTTTTACATCAAGATAAAAAGGAGAAAAACGTGTGGATATTACATATATCCTAATACTCATACTTTCATATGTTCTATTTATTTTTCACAGCAGTTCTTTTAAAATCTTTGCAGGAAGATGTTGGCATTAGAACTCCATCTCATGCTGAGGAAGCAGCAGAATTTCTTTGTTTTGTAGGCTAAGGTTAGACGTGTGCCCCAGCCTAGATGGACTGTGGACTTTCTTGTACTGCTGAAGCTGCTTAGCTGTTTACTTGCACTGAATGTTTTAGGGGGAGAGACTTTTTTCTAAACAATAGTATTGATGTGTGATACTTACATGATGGATTGGAAGCTTGGCTAAAGGTTGTGACTTCCTTATTAATGCTGGGTCTTTTGGGGACATGGCTTATCTGCTCTACCACTGAACGCAGGAGGCAACAGTGGATTGGTGTATCTAATTCTTTCTCTCAAGTGTGAGTTGTTCATCCAACACAATTGTTCTTTCTATATGCTCTGTGGGGCAGCAGTGTTAAATCTCCAGTGAGTTACTTTGAGTTATTAGTTACCGTGAGGATGCATATCCTAACTGAAGTTTAAAAAATATTTGGTGTGCATTTTCTGCTCATCTTTTGTCAGGACCTGAGAACCCTTGGTTGGTACAAGCATATGTAGTAGCAGCCAAACATCCCTTTGCCTCTGTGGTGGCGCAGGAAATATTTCAGAGTGGCATTATCCCAGCAGATACAGACTTCCGTATCTACAGGGATTTTGGCAATGTTCCAGGTATGTTAGCAAAAGGCATGTCAATACACATTATATTTATGACAAGGACACTGTTCTGTCGTTGACTATGTGAACATCCTCAAATTCAGTCTGTCTCTCACACTTATGGGGAATTTCCCTGTTCGTTTCCTAAGAAAAGAGTTTTTAGATTGAGTTTGTCATATAGTTTGCTAGGGGTGTTTTTAGATGACTAGTGTTTTCCAGAAAGAAACTACATTGTGGGAAAGTTTCCTGAAAACCAGGAAAATACTCCAGGAGTTAACAGTACTCTATTAAATATTCTGTTTTGAAACATTTCGGTACATGATGTTAATAACCTGCTTGCAGGAATGAAATGTCTGTATCTAATTGATAAACCAAATCATCTTCTTTAGAGATGGTGACAAAACCATTAATGCATTTTCATTACCCTTAGGTTTTGTTTGGTTGGGGTTTTTTGTTGGTGGTGGGTTTTTTTTGTTGTTTTTGCTTGGTTGTTGTAGGTTGGTTTTATTTCTTGCTAGTGGCCGTTGTTTTGTTTGGGGGATTTGGTTGTTGGTTGTCGGAGAGTTTTCGTGGGTTTTGTTCGTTTTTTTTCCATAATGAAGAACAGGACAGTGGCTTTCTAGTTTTGCTAGTCTGTTTACAGGTTGCTGTCCTTTCTGTGGAGAATGAACAGTGGGAAAGAAATGTGAAATGTTCTCTCAATGTGAACACAATTCAGAAGACTATAAACTTCTGTAAAGTCCTTGTTGTCCAGGACAGGTTGTCATTGGAGTCACTTTCAAGAAAAGCGATATTTTTGAATTGATTGTTAGTACAAAGCCGTTTTTCTGGCATATTCTGTACTGTTGTGCAGTACGCTTCTATTCTGAAAATAAAGTAGCTGATTTTGTACAGTGTCTTCTTTGTTCAGAAACATATCTCAATGGTAAATGATTTCTCACTGACCTCTGGGGTTTTTTTAATAAACCAGTTAAAAAAAAATTAACTTAAAAAACTGGTTTGTTCCTCAGAATTGAGACCTAATTTGCCAAAAATTGTGAGAATTCAGATTGCAGGTAGCAGTTTTTTGTATATGCAGCTGAACAGGTGAATGGGATACACTGAACATATAACCAATGAAGCAGAATAACCTTGGGTTTCGGTAAATACTTTTGTTTGTTTGAACAAATTATTTGGACTTTGAAATGAACCATTTTCAGATCGGCTCTCTGAAAAACTGTTTACATGTTAGAAGTACAAAGAGCACACCTGGTATTTTGAGAAGGTGCTCTACAGTTACACAGTGCTGCTTTTTATTACTTTTCAGCATGGCCATTTCTTGAAGTGTTGAAAGTAAACAAGCATTGCAAGTAAATTTGGCAAGCACCTTGTACATCTTTTCTGAAGCTTACATGATCTGGTGTTTTCATGTGCGTCTCCAGTTGCATAGAGATGTCATGGGAATTGGTACATGCAAAAGGACAGATACCTTAAAATGTTTTAAAGCTGTTCTCTTTTAAAGACGCTGGAAGTCCAATTAGTTTTCCTTCTGCAAAGAAGGCTATTCTGTTTATTTCTAAGGATAATGACTGGGTACTAAGTAGAGCAACATTTTCTGTGAAGTATATGGGAAGCTTTCACATATTTGTTTTGGGATTTTATGATTACATAAATTTTAAAAATGTTGCTTCTATTTCTGTAGGAATAGATTTGGCTTTTATTGAAAATGGCTACATTTACCATACAGAATATGATACATCAGACAGAATTTTGACAGATTCCATTCAGAGAGCAGGTTGGTATTTTAAGAATTCAGTAATTTACCAAAGAGTAGTGTTGTAGCTGCTTTTTCATTTTGCTGTAAGATTGCTGTAGTGATAAATTAATAATTTTAATTGCATATTTAGTACATGTTGATTGTGTTCTCAAGAAAAAAGAATTAACTGAATACATATATTTTAAATAAAAGGAAATATATTTGGTCAACTTGGGAAGATAAACTTTATCAGCATCCAGTGACATTAATTAGATTCCACAGTTGCTTTCAAATCAAAGTTACTGATACCTGATTGTTCAGCATTCTGTGTTCCTTTTATCTCACTAAGTGCCGTTACTGGTTAATGTTTCTCATCAGAAGCTTTTGAGTAGGTTGGTGGCATGGGGACTGATCTGCCAACAGAGGTTTTTGTATTAAAATGGATTACAGTCAAACTTGTGTGGTAGCACACAGACTGGGTAAACAGGATTTATTTTTTACAACTGGTTGTGCTCATAGTAGGCTATTTGACGGACTGCAGTAAGGAGAATTATAAAGACCTTTAATTTCCCAGGAAAAGCTAGCATAATCCTGAATGCCTCCAAGATTTTGACTACTCACTCTTCAAATTTATATAGAAGCCAACCTAGATGACCAGCATAATTAAGGGTTTTAAAGGCTTCCTTGCACCAATTTAGCTGCAGGACAGAAAGTAACACTTTTCAATTCCTGTTGGAAAGATGCCTTTAGTAGTCATGATGGTTTTATGTAGAACTTGTCACACTAAATATATCACAGATTAAAAAAAAAAAAAAAAAAAAGACAAACTTTACAGCCAGTAAGCACTTCTAGTGGTCTAGTAAAAGCAAAATAAAAGCTGAGAATGATTGTTCTCGTTTGGCTACCGTGGTTTGGTTGTTTCCTTTGTGAAAGGAAAAGGTGGTTGGTGCCTGGAGGTGATTGGTGACACAAAGGAAAGTAGTGGCCTTGTCTTTACAGTTATGTAGGGAAAGAAAGGCTGGTAATTCATAGTCATGGAAACCTGGAGAGGTCACTTAGTGGTAAGGAGAAGAGGAGGAAGATTACAAAATCCCAGACTCTTCTATGAGTAAGCTGTCAAGTCCAGTGCTGAATATCAGAAGTGAAGAAGAGTTTATGGGCTGAAAGCCTGACTACTGCCTTTACTGCCGTGGTGTCTAAGTCATGAGACTTCCAAGTATTTTGACAGCTGGATAGAATAACTAATGAAAATACTATTCTGTGTGTACTGTCAAATACCAGTTTGAGAATAATCATTTATGTATTCGTGTCTTTGTGAAGGATATTTCTATACAGTTTTTCAGAATGGTTATATTAAAAATGCTGTGTGATAATTTATTGACCTTAACATAATTATATTGTGTATTTGCTCTTTTTATAGGTGACAATATTCTAGCTGTCCTAAAATACCTAGCTACATCAGAAAAGTTGGCTAAATCTTTTGAGTATCGACATGGAAATGTTGTGTTCTTTGATATACTTGGTTTATTTGTCCTGGCTTATCCTGCTCGTGTTGGCACAATTATGAACTATATTACAGCAGCAATTGCTTTTTTCTATTTAAGCAAAAAAGTATTACAGCCAAAACCCAGAGGTAAGTGAGGGGATTTTTTGTTTTGTTTCTTCTTTTTAAATTGCATGACTCTAACAAATAGCAATTACTAGATGCAAAAGTGTAGGTCAGAAAGTGTTCAGGCCATCACAGCATCTGGTTAGCTGAACTTCAGAAATAAATTTTAGGTGTGCAGCATGCCATAGGAGTTGCTTTGTGTTTAAATCTTGCATCTGAATACCTATGATGGTGAAAGAATATGATAGGCCTAGATGTCTAGCATTTATGAATTGTGATGTTGGTTGTTATCATTTAATGAAGATTGAAATCTTTTAAAGATCTGGAAATCAAAAAAAATTGCCTAGTATCCATATTATTTTTTTATTTTGTTAATTCAGATATGGTGTCAGAACTGTGTTTCTTCAACACCTGTCTATAGACAGGACCAAGTAAGAAAAGAAACGGGGGAAATGACGGCAAAGCTTAATAGAGTGTATAAACCAATTTAAATCTAGTTAGACCTTCTTAGTATGTGTATGAACATGCCTGTTTAAAAGGCTTAAGAAAACCCACACGTCACAAAATCCAGAAAGCATTTTTGGAGGAAGAAAATGTTTCAAGAAAAGCAACTCAATTTTTTTGTTGCTGTTGGGGTTTTTTGGGGGAACAAGGTGGGGGGCTTGGGGGTTTTTTTGGTGCTTTGTTTGTTTGGTTTGGTTTTGTATTTTTTGCGGGGGGCGGGGAGTTTTTGTTTTAATTTGGAGTTTTTGTTGTTTTTTGTTGGCTTTTTTGTTGGGTTCTTTTGTATGTGTAAAAGTGGAACCATGGCTCCACTGGTCTCCTAGTAAAATTTTTGTTATCAAGAAAGCTGTAATCTGCAAAATACACCAGGATTCTGGGCATAAACCTTGCAGCAGGAATGTGTGCAAATAGACGTGCGAAGACGTGCCAAGTGATACAAACTATGCTGTTAAGATATCTTCACAGTGGACCCTTTTATTTTGTTCATTAAGTAGTTACACCATGGGGTAATTAAAATTCTGATGATAGTCTGCAGTAGAATACACAAGTGTTGAATGAAACTTCTTTTTTCTTCTTCATAGCCGTTCATAATCTGAAGAAGTTACTGACTGCATTCAGCTTAACCCTGACGAGCTGGGTGTGTACACTGGTAGCAGTCCTCATGGTGGCAATGTTTGTCTCCATCATTGGACGGGCTCTTTCTTGGTACACCCATTTCTATGTTTCTGTGTCTCTCTATGGCACTGCTGCTGCAGCTAAGCTCATTCTTGTGCACGTGCTAGCCAAGAAGTTCTTCTACAAGGTAGGCAAGACTTTGTTGTTATTATTGAAGGGCAATGAGGTGTTTCATCTGTGGGAGACCTGCCTTTTGAGCTGGTTAAAAAAGAAAAGCAAGAAGTTTTCAGTATTTAAAATGTTGCTGTAGCAAAATTGCTTCATCTAAACATATCAATTGTTCAGCTAAATCACAGTGGTAAGAGCTGTATGATTTAAGGCAGCTTTGACCTGTGGGAGGTATTACAGGAAAAAGTCAGGAGCCATAGTTACTTAGATCACAATAACCCCAGGCAGTGCCACAGGCTGGGGCAGAGTGGCTGGAAAGCTGCCCACAGGAAAAGGACCTGGGGGTGCTGTGACAGTGACTGAACATGAGCCAGGGTGTGCCCAGGTGGCCAAGAAGGGCAATGGCATCCTGGCCTGTAGCAGCAATAGTGTGGGCAGCAGGACCCGGGCAGGGATTGTCCCCCTGTACTTGGTACTGATGAGGCCACACCTCAAATCCTGTGTTAAGTTCTGGGCCCGTCAGTACAAGAAAGATGTTCTGGTGCTGGAGCATGTCCAGGGGTTTGGTCCCTTTTCCCAGGCAACCAGCAACAGGACAACAGAAATGTCAAGTTATGCCAGAGAAGGTTCAGATTAGATATTAAGAGACATTTCTTAATGGAAAGGATTATCAAGCTCTGAAACAGACGGCCCAGGGAAAGGGTTGGGAGGTCACCAGAGGTATTTATAAGATATCTAGATGTAGCACTTATGGACATGGTTTACCAGTGGCCTTGGCAGTGCAAGGCTTAGACCAAATGATCTCAAAGGTATTTTCCAACCTAAACAAGTCTGTGATTATTCTGATTTATAGTTGTTTTGACCATAGGTGGAGATGGAGCAGAGCTCTTGGTTGTCTGTTTTTCTTTGCAGTGGGGGGTAAAAGTAATTTAGGCCCCTACAAGGCTCAGTAAAGATTTGGTGTGTGTTACTTTTCCATTGACAGTAATTTGTCATGATTACTGTCTGTCTGCCTGTTTTGCTTAGGATTCTTTTTTATGGACTGACCAATGTGATTTGTGTAATAATTTCATAATTAGAGATGATAACAGTCCTATATGTTTTTTTGTTAAATATCAATAGTATTGAGGTATCTGGTAGGTGACACTCTTCCAGGGCAGAAGTTGTCTACTCAGGCCTGCTAGGTTGAGGTTTTAGGTGCAGTAATATTTAGTAGTTCAGCTTGCTGTTACTTACTATCTCAGCTGTTCGGGTGAGTATGGACAAGGGAATTTAGAATGCCTAGTTGTCATCTAAATACAGATGTTTGAAAAAGTTTTAAGAACTTCATGCCATTTGATTGTATGAGAAGTTCTGAGTGGAGAAGGGAGTGTTAACCGGTACATGTATGTTACCAGATGCACCTATTCGGTATTTTCCCTTTGTGCAAAAGATGAAGCATTTATAGAATTGATGTGGTGTTACCATTTTCCAGTCTTCTGGATGAGCTGGCTGATACTTTCATTAGCTGTTAAGACATTTCAGGCTCTGGATCTATTTCATGCCTACTGATTGCCTAATTGTCAGATCAACCATCTGAAAATCAGAAGTGTTGCATGCTGTAGCTTGCACCACACTGTACAGTTAATGTTGCTTCTGTAACTTGGATTTGACTTAAAAGTTGCGTAAAAATTTTGGAAGCCAATCTCTTTCTTGGCTATCAGAGGCAGTGCGAATTCTTGGCTCAACAGCTTGTGAGTTGATAAGCTTTATGTTTTGAAATAGGTTTGGCAACTTGTATGTTTCTTCACTCTCCTTTTTTTCTTCTCACCCTGGAACTGAAGTAGGTGCTTTCTGATAACCATTTTTCATGCAAGCACTCCTTGCTACTAGAAGGATTTGCAGTTAGGAGTCATGCACTGCAAGC
The DNA here is from genome assembly GCA_013397395.1 of Sinosuthora webbiana. Taxonomy (NCBI): domain Eukaryota; kingdom Metazoa; phylum Chordata; class Aves; order Passeriformes; family Sylviidae; genus Sinosuthora; species Sinosuthora webbiana. Next base: position 12,524 of record VXBN01017517.1, read on the forward strand.
ACTGCAGCATTGCCCATGCAACTTTAAAAAAAAAAAAACAAAAACCAAAGCAAATCACATTTTTGAAGTTAAATTTCTCCTTCCGCCCCCGGAGTTAAATTTCTCCCCCGCCCCCCCCGGCTCCAAAGCATTTCTGGTATTGTCTCACCTATGATGTCTTTTATTCAAAACAAATACTATATTTTATTAAGCAGACTTCTGAAGTGACAGCTTGTGGTATGATCTAAAAAGGCACCAGTATAATATTTGTGCACTAATAATAGTGCTTGTGTAAGAAGTCTGTTAACAGCTGTTTAAAAACAAGTTTACATTCTCAGGAAGTCCAGATATTTTTTTTCCCCATAAGTATTACATATTTTGTAATATGTTGTGTTACATTTTTTAAAAAAAGGCCCTCTTTGCCTGAAACACTAGCTTTGTGTATTCTTTTGTATTGTCATTTGTACATTGCCTTCCTGCTTCTTCCCCAGCCTATTGTAATTGCTTTTTCAAGTTATGTCAGCAGATTTAGAAAACTAATGAAAAAAAATAGACTGTCATGGATAATTCTGTATGGTAGGAAAATGGTGAGATGATGCTTGTCAAAGTTGTTTTGCCCAAGGAAAATAATTACATACAAGGAATATGGATTTTTCTATGTGTTCTCATGAGATGGGATCTATGGAATGTGCACAGTAATGAAATGTATTTATTTCTTTTTGTTACAGAATGTCAATGAGCAGTACCTGGGAGATGTTTTTTTTGATGCCTCACTAATGATTTGGTCAATAGCATTGGCTGTGATGACTCAGATGGGCCTTTGCTCAGCATTCATTTGTACATTATGGGTAGCATTTCCTTTACTCACTAAACTGATGATCCACAAGGAATTCAACCAAAAAGGTATGGGTTTTGAGGAGCAGAAATTGCATTTCAAAACTTGTACCCTACTCTTACTTAAGCAAAAGAAATGGCAAATGTTGACTTTGAGTAGTCAAATTAACTAAGTCACATTTTTGTAATGAAAAAGTGTTCTTGAACTAAAGACAGTTTGAAAGTGTGAGAAGCTTTAAAAAAATACACTGAAAAACATCCCATGTCTCAGGCTAAAACAGCAGTATGTGAGTGTATTAATAAGTGATCAGAATTTTGATGAACAGTAAAGATTCATAAAAATACTGTAATATATAAAGAATGCTTGGGACAGAAAACCTGTTTGAATTTTTTTTGTAATACAAGATTAATTTTGTTGTGATTTTGAAAATTATACTGGTATTGGCTGTGCGAAAGAGATCTTTCCATATCCATGTCAGGGATGAGGACCAGCATTATGTATTTGGCCTTGCAGCAGTATATCCTTTTGGATATATTAGTAAAGCTGTATGTTTATGTGCTTTTAAGCTTTTGCTTTTTTGTCTTTTGTTTTTTCCTGTTCTGCATAGGTGCCACAATAAAGTTTATTGTGATGTACATGCTGGGGATGTTTGTTCCCTATCTGTATATGCTGTATCTTAGTTGGACTGTGTTTGAAATGTTTACACCTGTCATGGGACGAAGTGGTTCAGAAATTCCACCAGATATGGTGTTGGCAGGATTTATTGTGATCTTCACTATGATCCTGTCTTCCTATTTTGTAAGTAGGATTTGTAAATGTTCATAACCCTTAAACTTTCTCTGTAGTTTAGAAAGATGGGTTTTTAATTAATAGTAGAAGTTAGTGATAATGTGACAGTATCTTAAATATTACAAGAAAGTTCTAGAACATGTGTCAAAGATTCCACAGTTTGTGTTAGTCTAAGAAAGGTCATTGAAGCAGAGCTTGTATTGCTCTGTGATGATATAGTAAAGACTGAAATAAAATACAAAATGTAATGCTGAATTTTGAGCAGAGATTCATTTTAGGTGTAATATATGACTGAACAATACATGTACAAACTTAAAAAAGAATACTCAGATTTGTGGGCTTTTCCTGCTCCCATAGAAATAGAATCTGGAATGATTCTGTTGGGGTTTGTTTGTTTGTGGGGGATTTTTTTGTTTGTTTTTATTTTTTGGGTTTTTGTTGTTGTTTTCTGTTTGTTGGTTTTGTTTTTTGGGTTTTGGTTTTGTTTTTTGCTTTGTTTTGTTTTTTGTTGGCAGATATTTTAAAAGCAGGAAAGTTTTGAAAGCTCCAGGAAGTACTCACTTTATTCTTTTTTTATAAAATAAATCATCCTAAAATCCTAGTTTTAAATACTGAGATTAAAAAGAAGTGTCTTGTATGAGGTAGTACTTGCAATTATGTCTTTCCAATGTACCTTCAGTTCCATAATTGAATTTTAGAATTATACAAATAGTGTCTAATGTCTGTGTTGCAGTTTTATAACTGGACTGTTTTTTTATTCTCTAGATTAACTTCATTTACCTTGTCAAAAGTACAAAAACGACACTAGTAACTTTAACTACTGTGTTTGTAGTCACTCTGATTCTCGTTTGTAGTGGAATCTTCTTTCCTTACAGTTCTGATGCAGCTAATCCAAAGCCTAAGCGAGTCTTTCTCCAGGTAAGAAAAGCTTTGCATGTTGTATTGCCTCTTTTGGTTGGAGGAGTTTTTTTTCAAGGCTTAATATTTCCTTTCTTTCTTGATTTAAAAACTCTAATGATTATTTCTAGATTTGTAACAAGTGCTAATATTTCCCTTGTTCACTCTCAGTGTTCAGCTCATCTGTGTCAGAAGAGCAGGGTATTTTAGGGGGTTTTAAGTGGGCAAGTTTTGTAAGCAATGGTAATTTACAAAGTGAATGTGTTTTGAGGTGGCCAAAACCTACCTCATCTTCTGATTGTGTTTTTATGGTATGTTTCTTATCTGAGTAATTCTTTCATTTATATTCATAAATACTCAGATATGTGTTCAGTGCTGAAAGGGCTAGTGAAAATGCAGTAGACCTTAAGGATTTATATGGAGGTTGTTTCAGAATCACCTCTGACTCTTGGAAATTCCAGAGGCTCCATTATCTTTCTGTGGGTTTTTTTTTTGTTTGTTTGGTTTGGTGTTTTGTTTTGTTTTTGTTTTTTTTTTCTTCTAGCACACAAGCAGAAGATTTCATGATCTAGATGGAAATGTGGTTAAAAGTGACTCTGGTATATGGATTAATGGGTTTGATTATAATGGAATATCTCACATAACTCCCCATGTACCTGAAATCAATGACACCATTAGAACTCTGTGTGAGGAGCAGGCTCCCTTCTGTGGCCTTCCTTGGATTCTGCCAGTGCATTTCATGTTCCGGTTCGTGTGAATTCTGCTTCACTTCAGCACTTTACTGCAAAGTACAGGGGTTGTTTATGCAATTTCACTTACATAAGGGAAGAAAGACTAAGGATAATCTTGGTCTAAAAGTAAATAATCCTTCCTCTTCAGAAGACAAGTGTCCACCTAGATGGTGTGTGTTCTGCCACAGTCTCTGCAAGAGATCTATGGGTCTGCTTCAGGAGCTGTAGAAGTTGATGTGTGGAAAATAGACATAAGCACCAGTGGAGAAAAAGGTGAACAGGGGGCCTCCTAAAGGGCAGTTCTAAGTAGGAGGATATATGTCTCCTCCCCTCTCCCTTTCCTCCACTGCAGCTGACAGCAGAGGAATGTCTAGAGTAGCATGTTTCCACAGATGGAAACCAGCTACTGTGGCTATTTCTCACACCTCAGGAATCTTGAGAGCAAAAGTTTAACTGTTTGAGGGTGAAAGTATTCTCATTCGTTTTGTGATTTAAGGCAGATGAAGGTAATTAATTAACACACTGGTGACTATTTTTCTATTAATATGTCCTTTAAATACTTGTCTGGCCACAGGCTGGTTTTATCTGCCTTCTGCTGGAATCAACACCTTTTGAGTATTTCATGTAGTGGCAGCACAGTCAGCTGTAGTACAGAGAAACTTCTTGTCTTCTTGTCTTCTGATGTTTAGTCCCTCAGGGTGTTGCATTGAGAATAACTCGAAACTTTTTTTTCTCCACAGGAAAAACTGGTACCTTCCTGCTCCAGAAATTTTGCCAAGGAGCCCCATTCACTTTAAACTTCTGTCCAAGAAGCTGATGCCCTGGAACTCTGTGAGGTTAAACTTTGAAGTATCTGGTGAGTGACTGAAACTTCTGATTTATTATTTATGTTTATTTTATGCCCTTAATAAATCAGGCTTTGACTCCAGTACTGCAGGTTCTAGTGCCATTCCCCAGATAGTTAGCGTTCTGAGATAAGCATGAATTAATTCAGTTTCATAGCACACTAGAAGCTGAATGGTGTCTTGCAGTTTTTATTTCTGGGATTGATAACCTCATCTGTCTTGAGTAAGTGTTGATTGTTTTACAGCAAGTCCTTTCTAAACTGGATCTTGTAGCATTTTATATATTAGTATGTTTAAGACTATGTTACATTCATTATCATAAATGTCTTGTATTCTTCTGCTACATCATCATCTCACTTATCCCAGTGCTTGGAAAAAATTGAAGCATATGACATTTCTATGATGCTTTGGAAGACATGAATGGTAGTTCAAGGATGACGTACTGTTCTGCGGGAAAGCAGGTTGTTATTCTGCCTCTGCCTGTCGATAGATGTAGACACACATCTCTGTCCCCACAGGCCCGAGCCACATGTCCCTGTACGTGCGGCCGCGCGCGGGGTCGACGCTGCCCCGCTGGTCCCTCGGGGATGGAGTGCCGGTCCCCAGCCTGGGGGGAGACTACTTTGTGTTCTACTCCCGCGGGCTGCAGGCGGCTCCCTGGCACTTCTGGGTGGAACTGACGGTAAGTGCGGCACTGCTGGAGACCTGGTGATGCTTGGTCCACCCTCTTCCCACCGTGGTTGCATTCCTGTGTGAAAAATGTCACAGTAACTTCCTAAAGTCTTGCTTTATTTAGTAGATCTTAATTCTAAATCCCTCTTTTAATGAGTCAGCTTTATAGATCAGCTCCCGTGTATTTTCCATGAGTAGTCCGCCAACTTGACAAACAGCCAAGGGAAAAACATTTTTCATGTCTGCATGGTCTTTGATCATAAATTTTGATTTCTCCTATCTTAACCTTACAGTTCTTGAAGTTTTATCTTTACTACTCCTATTTCAGGGTTGATTTTTATAATTATGAGTAGTTCCCTTTCTCTTCTCTTGTTTGCTTTGTTCTGGGAAATTACAGAGTCCTTGGTGGAAAATTAACCTGTCTCGAAGGTTGTAAAAGAGAGTTATAAAAGAGAGTTGTAAAACCTTTGTTTTCTAAATTTTCTTTTATATTATTTTCAGCTGGAAGCGAGGCTTCCAGCCTTGCTGTTTCAGCGGGATTTATGATCTGCCTCCCCACTCTTCTTCCCCATTATTGCAAAGGAATAATTTTTTGCAGACCTGTATGTTTTTACTGTAGGTTTAACAGTGTCTTACCCTTGGAATAAATATTACAAGTATCTCTGAAAGTTCATAAAGTCACCTTTTCCTTCCTGCACACAAATATTCCTCAAAGGGTACTTGATAAAGCAGACTGGAGTCTCAAGTGTGACAAGCCTTGCAAGAATGATAGAGGCAAAGCTAGGCAGAAGGGGCTGTATATCCTCAGGATTTGCTGTAGAAGGATCAGTTTAAATACTGTGTTGGAGTTCATATCTTGATTTGTCAGCAAAACAGACAGATACAAACACTGAAGTTGGAGCATGTGGAAGCTGTGTAACACATCAGAGGCACTGTGATCTAAACATCTGGTTGCCAGTTCATTTCAAATTGAACGCGTCATGTAATCAGACTGATATGTTGAAGATAGGAAGTGTTTTAACATAGAGGAAAAAGAGCTGCAGGATGGATTTTGTTGCATATATACTGTCTGCAGAAAAGTGCATCTGACTTTATGTCATGTTGAAAAGTCATGAACAATCATAAAGACTGTGTTGTCCTCTTCTCACTTTCAGGCCCCAGAAAAGCATTCTGATGGAATAGTCTCCCTCGCCATAGCAGCACATTACTTTTTTGGGGAAGATCAAAAGTCACCTCAACTCTATGCCTTACTGGAGAGGTTTCCAAACTGGACATTTTCTTCTGGCTGGTCCTGTACTTACGATCTTTTTGTCTTTTAATTTTAACAGCAGTGCTACAGGGCTAATAGGGTTATCTCTGATTCAGAATGCCTTTGTGGCAAGAGCTTTCTAACAAGATGCCAGAGACTTCAACAAGAATTTAAAATACTTCTGCAAATGGTGTTTCTTTGGCAGTTTGACTGTTTAAAGTCTACTGCTGTCTTGGGGATATAATGATATTTTTCTGAAATGCAGTTCACCTTGGCTATTCCACTTAGTGGGTTTCTTAAAATGAAAACTGCACTTGACGAAGTAATATTAGCTTAATAAATGGTGGCAATTGTAGTGGAAGGGCTTCACGGAATTATTTTTATTTTATATAAAGTCATACTTCACTGATACATGGAGGATCACCTACCAAGCCTATCCGTCCTATTCAAGTCCAATCTCCAGCTAGAACGTGTTCCTGTGGGAGCATGGCGGAGGTGGCAAAGTCCTGAGCATTACTTTGTCAGTGGATGAAGTCACTGAAAGCTGTGGTACTCATCTAGGTTGCATTGAGTCCTTGGCAAATGCAGAGAAATCAATATTATGATGGAATGTGGTAATTGTTTATCCTAATTGTACGTTTCAGTTAAAAATCCCGTTTTCCTGTCTTTTTGGTGTACAGCATGACTGGCTAAGTTCAACCTAACTACCATCTTGTGGTTTTGATCCTGTTGGGATCTTTCACTATCAGCCCATGAGCATGTGACTTGCTCTCTCATATGTAAGAGTGCTAAGTCCACACTCCTTTAAGGGAATGTCTCATAATTAATCTACTCTAAATTTTAAGTTCCCTTTCAATTTATTAGAATTGGCTAATTTCGGTATCTCCTCTGGAGAAATTTTTGGTCATGTTTTAGTATTGCACTTGGTAATATATTTTACTACTTCTTAAAATAAGGTTTCCTTTCCATACAGAGAAGTACCTAAAAGAGTAATCTTGGAAAGATGTTAAATATTCTGGATTGCTCTTTATTTTCATAGGTTGGATTTTATAAATGGCTGTGTTTCAGAGTATCTTCCAATTTTAACTGACAAGCTTTGAAAACAGAAGCTAGTGACCTCTTTTTTTATACTTACCAGGTTTTTGGGGTTTTTTAATGCAGTGGTTAATAGTTAAGGGTAATTTCTGAAATTCAAAGAACTTGGCATTACCTGAAGGAACTCCATGTTTTTTTCCAAATTATATATAAAACATTTGGCTATATCAATACCACGCTACAAATTTAAGTGTTTTTAATCTCATGAGTATTGCCTAATGTCATGCAGAGCAGATTTTGTGCAGGCATCATCATTTCGAGTAGAAACATAGTACTGGTAAGTTTGCAGATCACATGAAAGAAAATTGTATGACAGTTAATTTGTGTGATGGGTAACAACTCTCCAGTCAGGTATTTTTCCTTTGGGTTGTTCTGTAGTTGTGTGTAATAGTGGAAAGAACCAGTGCCGATGGTTTTAAGGGACATTAACGAAGATTGTCAACTCACTCATGGACTAGGGTAAGAGGTTTAATTACTGTGGTCATAATGAACTGGCCATCAGTATTTTAAAACCTGTGGGTTTATACATTAATGTGCATTAATCACCACTCACTTGATTGTATCTGATTTGAAAGTACAATCCCTGTATTATTTAAAAGTGCTATTAGTGATTTGAAAAGCAGAATTATGAACTAAAACTACTGTGTCCTGAATCTCAACGAATGTGTTGTACTGTACTCTAGCTGATGCACAGCTAGTTAACTAAAGCTGCACTGATATTTACCATCTTCCTCAGTTTGGATTTTTGTGTTTTGCCTCTGATTTAAAGTTTTGAATGTGCTGTGTGAAGAATTCATACTGGGAGCCAAAAATATAAAAAAGCCTGTTGGCAATTTCTGAAACTTTAAGTGAAGCAATAACTTCTGCTGTCTCAGGATTTAATCCTTGTTAAATAATTTAATTATGTCTAGTTTGCTGCAAATTTCTGTCTTCGTAAATAAAAGCAAAACTTGATTGATGACACTTGATTTTTAGCATGATTAAAGGCTATATATTTGTTTTCATTCATTGCAGTAATGTTTTACTTGAGTTAAGGATAGAAATACTGCTAAGAAGTGCTGGGTTAGACAGCTCGTGTTAACTGTGTAGAAGATAAGCTTGGCCAAAGAATGCAAAAATCATCTGAGTTGAGAAAAGTTAAAATGGGAGTTCTGGCTGGTTTCCTTATTCCACAAATAAGATGTGATACAGAGGAGTCACTGGTAGGCATGCTAAGTATTCTTTGCAAAATTGATGGTTGACACGAGATTTACTGTTGATCTAAGACAAAAAAACAGGATGGAAAAATTTGCTGTTTGTGTCCGTCTGCTTCCCTATTCAACCACAAGCAGATGAGTCTTCTGCTACTGTGGGTTACTATTTCTCCTAAAAAAGCATTGTGTGAACTTACTCTTTGAAGTGTATAAAATGCAAGCAGATGGTAACTTTTATAATACAAGGGCATAGGAGTAGAAACATCATTTATTCTTAGTGGAGGCAGCAAACAGTTGTTTAGAATTACTTTATATGCTCATCTGAAACAATTTACATCCACAGCATTTTTTAAATTGCTTTCTTCTGTTTTTCCCTCATTTGAGGGATAGCTTTGAGAATCTACTATGTTCTCTATTAAAATACATATTTCTGAAGCTGAGTACTAAGCACTTTAGCAGTTTAAGCAAAAGAGGCCTCTACATGTTGTGGTTATACAATCTAGCGTTTCCTTATGCAGTGTCACCATACCTTCAAGATTGCCTATCAAGCAGAAGTATGCATTTGAATAAAGAAAGTGTTGGGATAGGTGCAGTGAACAGGAAAATTTCCGCTATCATACACAAACTGACAGACTGTTAAGCTAAGTGGGGCTGTTCCGTGCTAGTCGGACCTATCTTTAATGTCTGTCAGTCTGGGTTGGATTGCAGTCCTCCTGGAAAAACACTAATCAAATAGACAAGATCTAACAAGTCTATAAAGAGCTAGTTGTAGCAGGTGGGACACAGCTGAAGAACAGTGTGTCTGCACAGCAAAGCTGTTCCATACTTTTCTCCCTGAAGGGCTAAACGTGATCTGACTTTTGACGATTATCTGGAAAGGGCCTGCAGGATGACCCATTTTAGAACTTGGCATGTCATCATGGTGGAGAATGGTAGGAAGACATGCAAGATCAGTAAACCTGCGTTCCGTGGTTAGTGTCAATTTATGTAACTGTGGCTTCCATTTTGAAGACAGAACATGCATTCTCAACCTTCATGAAAATCCCTTTCAGTCCTGGGGGATAAATTGATCCTAGAATTAGCCAGGCTCCCCTGTTCACTGTGGAAGAGGTTCTGTAGGGCCGCAGTTCATGGTTCTGTCAAAGCTGTGGGTACAGCCTGAGAATGTGCTAAGCATTTAAAGCAGAGCCTTGAGCAAGAAGTACAAGCCAGTAGAGAGACCTAGACATTGCTGTCTGTATTTCAAGCAGGATGTCAAACTGTGTCAATCCAATTAGTGGTCCTTAGCAAAAAAAATTTTATTTTAAAGTTCAGTTTCAGAAAGCTGAAAGAATCAGTCTTAAAAACTAGCAGTAATTCAGCTAAGAAAGAACAGTTCTTTCAGTCTGTTCTGAGAATGGAACAAATAGAAGTTTCACAGTACAGGTGAATTTAAGTGACCATTTTAGAAAGCTGCCTGTGCAGAGTTTATTTGGAGATGTTTTTTTCAGGGGAGGGGATGGTGGTTTGTTCTGTTTGGGTGGTTTTGGTTTGTTTCAAGGTTTTTGTTTTGTATTTTTGGGTTTTGTTTTGGTTTTATTCTTTTGTATTTGTTGGGGTTTTGGGGGGGCGGGGGGGTGGTTGGAGTTTTTTGGATAGGAAACAGTATCTTGAAAAAAGTAAGGAAAGAGTATATAGGAGCCTTGTGTGTGCTGTGTAGTAGCTTCAGGCTCCAGCTGTGGACTCTTAAAGCCTCTCCCAATGCTCTCTTAATAACTAAGCCCAAGGAGTTGCCTGTTGCAGGGGCCAGGTGATAAACTGAACACTCAACAAGTTTGTATCTCTCCTTTCTCTGCTTAACACTGGGATGACTTAGACCATTTCACCCTGTGCTGCCATTCTTGTCACTGCCTAGTTCAACAGTGGTCAGCTCTAGGATAGGAGACTGAACTGATACAGTAAGTTGTGTCTGCAGCCTTTATGTTCCCCCTTGTGGGAAATCCATCCTTCAGTTGAAGTCAGCTTACCACTTGCAGCAAGTTACCCATCATCTTTTATAATATCATTATAGTCATAGACAACTTCTCCCCTCAGTTTATTGTGAAAAGGACCTCCTTTGTAACAGTGGGTCTCAAACCTGTAGCTTAGAGACACTTTGGCTCTAAACCATCTGAACTGGTTTCTTTGACCTAAAACATGCTGAGGAAAAATCAGCTTAGTTGGGTTGACAGAAGTGATTGTGAAACGTTACCTTCAGAAATGCAACTTGATTCAAGCAGTTTTACAAGTATATCCAGGGTGAAAGGATTTGTTAAATTGGTAGCAAGGAATATAGAGTATTGTTGGTGTTTTTCTGAGACAGTTTTGCACAGGATGAGAACCAGATCAAGAAAACTTGATGATACGCAGGCTGTTGTGAGGGAGGAAATCTGACATCAGCCATTTTTACGTGAGCTGGATACACAAAATGAAGAGTGTCAACATGTTGAATTCCAAAAAAGATGTTGATCCTCAACTGGTTAAGTGGCCCCTTTTTCCTATCTTTAGTTAAATAGTGCAGATTCATAGATGGATAAACCTTTTGTAATGGGTTAACCCAGGCTAGCTGGTGGGTACCTAACAGACTGCCCTCTTACACCCTCCCCTCAGCAGGCCAGGAGGAGAAAATAGGATGAGAAAATTCATGGGCTGAGGCAGGAATGTTACTCACTTGTACAAACAACAATGAAACAAACTGGCCTTGGGAATATTAATTTATTACCAATTAAAATTAAAATGTGATAACTGAACACTTTGCCCCTACTTCCCCCTCCTCCCTGGATTCACTCTTCTACCTTCTCTATACCCAGTGGTGTAGAACTGGGGATGGTCAGTTAAGGGTCAGGTCATGGTCAGTCTGTAACATTTCCCGTCTGCTTGCTTCCTCTCCTCACTATTGCCCTGCTCCCAGCATGGGGTCCACTCCATGGGATACAGTCCGTCATGAACTGCTTCAAAGTGGATCCTGTTCTTGTTGGGGTGGTTCTTCAAGAAGAGACTGTTCAGTATGGATCCCCTGTGGGCCACAGTTCCTACCAGAAACCTGCTCTTGCACAGGCTCTTCAGGCTGCAGCTTCCTTCAGGGTTCATCCATCCACCTGCTTGGTGTGGGTGCTGCAAGGCTGCCACTGTGGGTATCTATCCAGCGTGCTCCACAGTGGGTTGCAGGTGGAGAGCCTGCTTCCCCATTGTCCAAAACGATTGATCTGGTGAGCAGTACCACAGCAGTGAGATGCTAGTAGTAACAAGACTGTTAGGGTATCATTTAATGTGTGTGTTTACTTGCACAGAGCCACAGGCTGCAGGGTATCTGTTCTGCCTGGATCCTCCTGCTCCTCCTTTATGGGCCTGCCTGCCTGCAGGACTCTTCCTCACTCATCTCCCACAGCATTTTTACCCCTTGTTAAATACATTGCAGAGAGGAGGCACCAGCTTGGCTGACAGGCTTCCCTGTGTCTGTTGGAACTGGCTGGCTGACACAGCCCCCCTTGCTACCACACCCTTACCATCAAAACCCACTACATCTCTTTTCATAGTAGCAGGTGGATGTAACTTCAAAGATGCACTAATAAGGCAAAGGTTTGATTTCTTCATCCTGTAAAAAACAAGCAGCAAGAGTATAAAAAACAATCACCAGGTGGTTTCTCTGAGAGCTTTGTCTCTGTAAGATGGCGTACTTGAATGTCTTGAAGCCAGAAATAGTTACTTTTCACAGGAGTAACTTCAAGTAAAGTTGAATACATTTGTCTTTTAATTACAAGTATAACAGCAGTGAAATCAAAATACAAAATTAGCACATAAGATTTGCATAGAGATAATTACTACTAAAGAAGTACAAACTTCTAAAATCTCACAACTAAAAAGATTTACCTGCTAAACAACAGTAGCACAGTAATAAGATATGAATATTAAGAATGTTAATATATCAGTTAATGTATGTTTTACTTGCACAGATCCAAAACCTGAACAGCAGAATGCTGACCAGGATGGGCTTGGCTTACATCATTACCACAGAACCACAGAAAAATATTAACTTGAAGCACAGTTTTTATTTCTTTTAACGTAGATTAAGCAGGTTTCTTTATAATAAAAAAAGCTTTAAGTATTATCCCCTTAAAACAATAATGAATTTTGATGTCAGGTCACAACAGGCTTGTAGGTATGATAGACATTATCTGTAACCAGTAGCTACAATGCAGAATAAGCTTAATGCTGGGACTCAGACTGAGTTTCTTTCCTCTAACTTCAGTCTCAGTTTCAACTCTTATAAAATGAAGTTTAAGTTGCATTCATTAATAGCTCCAGCTTTCCATGTAATACTCGCGATTATTGCACTTGTACTGGTTGTATTGGCTTAATAAAGCCATTCTAAAGCAACAGTTTAATATCTGTACATTTTAAAGCACTTGATCTTATCTACAAAGGAAATAAAGATGATGAAACCACAATTCATTGAAAACTTAATTGTGAATATTCTTAATTTTCTGATTTTAAATCTATGTGCATTTAGTAACTACACTAGAAAAGCAACAGATGATGTAATTACCCTACGATGACTAGTTTGGTCCATGTCAGTAATCAAGTGATGTTATAAAAAATAAACTAGTTTATCGTATATAAAATGAGTAACGTTGCATTTTTGTTCAGATTGCACAGTACAAACAAGCTAATATCTAAATTAATACTGTTACAGGTAGTTATTACATAGGGACAGCAGCTAGAAAAAGTAAGTACCTCAAAGCAACAGACTTCTGCAGCCAGGTTTTCATAACATTGTATGAAAGTTAAATATGTCTTAGTTAGAAGTATGCATATTATAAAATGTTTGAAAAATGTTTAAGTATGAGCTGTTAAACTAGTTTTCCATAGCAAGAGTATATGATGATAATTTACATTTTAAAAATCCATTTATCAGAAAAGAATTTACAATGAAATAAATAACCTTCAGCAGTCCCTTAACCCAACTACACGATCTGTTAAGTGGCAGTAAAAAACAGGTAAGCCACCTTGTGTCAGTGTTAGGTCAGTAAAGGATGCCTCATCCAGAAAGAAGTGCAACTCTGCTTTAACTTTACTAGTCATCTAGAAACATGCAAATACATATAGTACCTCCAAATATGGTACAGCCTTGAGTATTTTTACAAGATTATTCACAAAAACATACAATATATTTTACAGTCCTTTAATACAAAATATCGGTATCAAACCAATCTGAACTGCATTGATCAGACATTTATTAGGCAGGCAAGCTGCAAAGAAAACAGTTTTTATATTTAATCCCCTCTTCACCTTTTAAACTCAAGCAAGATACAAGTAGTTTCTTCAGAATGTGTTGGTGATGTAAAGGTACTGATGAACATTGGCTGAATCTGTCTCTATGTGTGTTCACTGTCTTTCCAACACTATTTGAAGTATCAAAATGTAAAGCTGCAGTCTGGCGATTGCATCAAAAAAGTCATGCCTCCTTTTGAAATTATTAGATGAAACTGGTGTTTAGTTATCCCCACTAAAATTTTCAAAGATTGAAATATTAAAAAAAAAAGAAATTAAAAAAAGAGTTAAAATCCAAAACACAGAAGCAGATCTAAGAGCTGGTTTGCTTCCTTTCACACCTGATGCTTGGGAAGTTGTTCACCTTCCATTTAAGACACAACACAGTCATAACTGCCTTCTTGGAATGAATCCTCATCCTCTGTCTTAGCCTTGTCCTCTTCATGTCTGCTTGCATTGCTGCTGCCAGCATCACTCTGAGGATTAGTGCCATAGCTAGATGAAGTCCTGCTTTCCTCAGCTCTTGGGTTTGCTTGTTCTGGAACCTTAGAAGGATTCACTGGCTGAAACGCTTCAGGTTGTACTTGCTCTTGTACTATTTCATTTAGTTTCTGGATCTGTGGTTTGATGATACCTAGAAATGGCTTGTACCCAGGGCTAGGAACAGAATGGGACAGAACACCATGAGTCAATAAAAATTAGTACTTCTGTCATGTGCCTGAAAAGCAGAAATTATTTTAAATAAAGAGAAAAAGGCAACCCTAATCAAACAATAAAAGTTGGAAAGCTGGTTGCTTTGGGTTTGGTTTGGTTTGTGTTTTGGGTGTTCCTTCCCAGTATGATTACAACTCTCTGAAGTGATGTTTCAGCTAAGGCTGTGGTAATAATTCAAAGTTACTTTTTAGATAACAAACTATCTAGAGCTCATATGAATATGAAGGTGGAAAGTAACACTTACCAATCTGTAGAAGCCCACTTGTCAACAGCATCTAGGCCAGTCTTGATATTCTGACAGATTTCTCCATCAATATCAGAGGACTGCATGATACTGAAAACCTGGCTGATAACTGAAGATTCTCTGAGAATAAGGCCTATGACAACACACCAATCCAGACAGCCTGCTTCCATGAAGATATGTAGCAAGTACCTATATGGACAAAAAGGCTGTTTATTTTTCTACTCCCAAGACAAAAAATTGTACTGTGATTGTGTAGATTGTTTCTTTCTCTGAATGCTGCATGCCAGCAATTCTGTCTCAGAGGCACATATGTCATTACTTACCGCAGCTGCACTTGTGACTTGTGTGGCCCTTTACTGGCCAGCTCTAGAGAGAGCTGCTCAAGCTCTGATTGAGTTAAACTTAGACTGGAGAAGTTTTCATCCACCATTGTCCAGTCTCCATCCACCATAGAACTTGTTTCAGTCAGGTCTGTTGCTGAACCAATGCTGCATTCATCACCTATCAAAAACACTCAGAAACATAAGGGGAAAAAGAAACTACTTACTTTAGTAAGACTCAGAATTTCTGAACTACTTTCTATAAAAACTGACAAACAGTAATACTTTATAGTATATCAGTTACTTCAGGCATATTGTCCATCCTGCTTCAGCATTCTTCTTGTCACACTGGATGGTAGAACTACTGTTGCAGGAATGCAATCGTTTTTCTATCCAGTAAAAATAATTCAGAATTATTATCAGTAAAATATCCTAGGTATGTGTTGGCTATCATTATAAAAACACCAATACAGCATCTTGCATACTATAATCCTAGAATTAAGTCTAGGCGGGGTTACAGTCTGTCTAAAATTCTGCTTACTCAGCTTCTAATTTTGTTAAAATGAAGTTTCAATATCAAATTATTTTCTTCACACAAAACCATTAAGATTTTGATGCTTTGTAATATAAATATTTACCTGCACAAATTAGAAAAAGAAATATTGCCAATAAAAACATAAAAAGCACATGCAGTAACAGAATTTTCAAAGGAACAGTAACATCTAAGCTAAAACCATTACAGTGGTGAGTCACGAAGGCACCTACTCTTGAGAACGATTTCCATATTAAAGCAGATTCATCTTTTCTTCGAAAATGTTTAGGAAGTCAAAAAGCTATTTGATTATCTTCTTGCCCATGAATACCAGTGCTGAATGAATAATTTGTGAAATTGTTATTAGAATTCAGCTTGCAATGTTTTTGCAGCTGATCATACACTGCAGCTTTTAAAAAGCAATTTAAATAAAGCCATAGGAAAAAATAAAACTGTATGGGTCTCTAATTTCCTCAACTTCCTCAATAAGTAATGTATGGAATATCATTCTTAAGAAACCCAAAAGCACAAAGTTCATGCAATTAGAGCTGTTCCAACTGCTGCAAGAGGCTGATCCATGCAAGAGATAAAGAAAAAAAAACCACAATGTAGGATGGACACTCTTCCTAGCCAGACTGAAAAAATACTGAACTTCAAATTATCACCACAGACAGAAACTTCAGCAAATACCTATTTCATATCCAACTTTATGTACTTAGAGATGTACAACATGGGAATTATATTTCTGTTGTAAAAAATTCACTTTCAGTAAGTCCATTTTTGTTCCCTGGATTTTTCTTATCAGCAGTTGAGAAGTGACAATACAGCAGTGACAAGCAAAAATCAAAATATAAGCACACACTTCACATTTTTCCAGTGAGCAGATTGAAGGAAGAGTGACTAACCTTTACTTAGCAAAGGAGAAAGAAATGCATCTTGCATGTGTGGTCCATGGGATGAAACAATGTCAATCTCTCTCTGAGAAGAGCTGATAGTACCAAGCCAGCTGCGACTTCGAGGTGTGTTTGAAACCCCTGTGTCCATTTCCATGTTTACAAAGGTGTCTGCAGACTGAGATTTTAGTAGTTGCTCCCCCACTGCTAAAAAAAAATCAAAACACATCACAGAGAAATCATGTAAGTATCCAAAAGGAAACTTAGAGTGTTCTCTCTAGGTATTTCAGGAAGGTAAAACTTGCATCTAAGTCATTTCAGGAATTTCTGATCAGCTTTTTATGTGAGCACTGGCATAAAAGAAGTATGATGTAATAAAGTGTTAGCATCAACAGAAGTAAATAATGATGCTGCTACTAAAAAGAGGAAGACTTGGCAGTCAATGTCAGCCTTGACATAAGGAGGTAAAGTAGCGTTAATTTTGCTGTAAGGAGATAAGGTAGTGAACTGAGAGAACAATAACATAAAGGAGGTTTACAGCAGTCTTCAAAGTTCTTACCATCTAACAAATAAATTTCAAACATTAGGAACATTACTATTTAATTTTTAAAAAGTTAATCAAAACCTTATCAACAGACTACAAAAGAATATTGATTTTAGTAATTTTCTGCAGCAGAATTTACACTGGAGCAATTTCCATGTTCAGTTTAACATCTGCACTGATGTCCAATTCATCTGAGAAATCAGGAGATTTCAACAGAAATGGTAATCACAAAAGAGATATTGTCTATCCTAAACAGAATCTCTTCAAAAAATACACTCTGTGTGAGAAAGCTGTGGAGGTGGCAAGCCTTACCCTGTTCTTATCTTGGCGGAAGAGAGGCAGAACAGAGATTCACAAATGTACCATTGCAGGAGGAAAATCTAGTTTGTATCAAACTCAGATGTTACTGTACCTGTCTTGTACTTTCCATTCTTGAAAGGTGAATTAATAGATGAAGCTGGAATAACTGGAAATGGCCAGAGGAAATCCTTATGTAGCTTTTTCAAAGCACACACAAAATCCTCCACACGAGCAGCTCTGGCTCGCTCCTTGCACAACCAGCCGATCAGCTCAAAGCCCAACTGCGCAGCAAAGCAGCCAAGGTCCTTCAGCTTGATTTCCTCCAGCAGACGCCGAGCATGGCGCCAGAGCATCATGTCAATGTACATGTTCTCAGCACAGTCACTGTCTTTACTCCACCTACACACACAGCACAGAACAGCCAAGTGAACACTGATAGGGCTGAGTTGCAAAGGCTGTTGGCCGCAACTGCAGAACATCGAGTGACCAGAGTAGTAGAAGGGGAGCTTTCTATGTAACAGCAGAAGCAGTTTCCATCATTCCTTGCTGTTTATATTCTCTAAAAGATCCCACTGCCTCAACAGGTAGGTGAAATAAAGGATTTAATTTACAACAGCAGCAGTATTTATAGAGCACAAAACTATTAGCAATGCAGAAAAAAGTAAAGTAAGAGAGATAAAAGGCAGATGACACTGCAAAGTTTAGAGAAATAGCCAAGCATTGGCCTAGAACCCTTCCTATCAAAACCTTTAAGATAGTACTGTCTATTAAAAATTACTAATTTAGAATTTATACTAGGACTGCTTTTTGGGGAAAAACGCCAAAAAAAGATAATAATGAATTTCAGTTCAATACTACTTTTGAACTGTAATACCTATCAATATCAGGTCAAGCATACAGCAGCTTTAGAGGGGTTCACCCCAAGGCATAAAAGGTTCTATCTGTAGCTTGGAAACACACTGCCAGATCAAGATGTGCATAGTAGCAGAGCAGTAAACTGTGACACCGCAAACTGAGCTGTTGAAAATGTATTTTTCAGCAAAACAGATCCTTTAAATATGACGCATGTGGTCTCACTAACTATTTAAATTACTGCAGATGTAATGTGTACCACATCCAGTGGTTTCAGAGTCTTTTGGTAAGTAATACCTATGCAAGCATGCATGTGTATACATACAAACACACATACATATATTTACATGTGTGAGAATATATTCTCCCAAGAATGTTATGAGACATAATACAAAAGTTGTGAAATGATAAATGCAAAACATGTAGAAGGAGATTATGACAAATCTATCATATAATTTATTTCTAGAACTTCAATTGGTGAGAAAGTTAGTCCTGTACCTAAAAAAGTGAGGAAGAAGAGGACATTACCTTTTTCCAGATGGGCCAGAGGGCATACTCAGTGTTTTTGTCAAATTAAATTTGCTATGGAGATTTTCTGCTGATTGGGATAAACTAATGCTGCGATGCCTGAAGAATTCAAAGCCACCACTTGAACTAGGTTCCTAAAACCAAGAAAACCAAAACATACACTCAAAGGACCAAACATGATAAATAATATGAAGATTAATCATATGAGGCTTGATGCACAGTATTTACTTTTCTCATCACAAACCTGAGTTGTTGGTGTCGCTGGGGGTGTTTCTGTTTCTCCAGAGCCAATGGCTTTAAGAAATCTAATCATGTGACGACAGAGATCCCACTTTCCCTGCTCTAAGGCAGTATTAAATAGGAGAGTAGCATGTTGTCTGCTAACTGCTGGAACTTCCATATTCTGCAAGCAACAAAGCATAATGAAGTGATTTACTTCTACTGTAGAGCATCCGATTAAGTGAAGAGCATCTATTAAGTGAAGCCACACTGCTTCACATTCAAGTATACTGAAGATTATAAACAGCAAATTTCATGCTATTATTTTCCTATTTAAAACAGTAAACTAACTAGTTACACTGCATGATCTTACCACCCTTCATAACTGGACATAATATCAACAGAAAACTGTTGAATTAAAAATCTGTTGAACATGCAAAACTTTAATATGACATTATTTTTAAAATACTGCAGTGTTAGTAAATAGTTAGCACTCTTGCAGTATATTTGATGCCATTACCTGTAGGATAATAAGGTAAGAGGCAGCTGTGTCCAAGTCCTGGGCCATTAAGCACTCTTCAAATAAGTCCTTTGGGTTTCCAACAGCAGCAAAAAGGTAATTCCACAGGGCATATTCTGTCTTCCTAGCACAATGAACAACTGTCTGCAGGAAGAGGGGGAATTCTGTAATGAACTTCGCCACAGTGGGAAGGAGAGGATCGGGAATGGGTTCCCGCGAGGTAGCTTCTTCTTCCAGCACTTCATGAAGCATCAGTTCTAGTACATGAGGAAAGTATGGCAATGTGGCACAGGAGTGGGCCAAAAGCAAGGCTTGTTCACCGAGGTTCCTAACCAAGAGCTGGCGTAAAATGTGATGGAGGTAGATCTGAGAGGTTCTCTCAACAATGGAGAAAGGAAAGAGAACCTCTAAGTGTTCTCTAGCACTGGTTTGAGTGTATAAACAGTCATAGAGCACAGTGTCATTAACAGCACCAAGAACCAAGGCATCTTCAAACAAAACAGCCAATGGGTATATGTTGATGTGGAAAGGCAGCATGATCCGTCTTGACAGAAAGGAATGTGGTTTTCGATGATCTCTGGGAAACAGGGGAAGCCAGACTTTCATACCTGCCCCACCACAGCTGAGCCACAGAGCCTCCAGTAAGTGACGTTTCTGTTTGTTAATCCTGCAAGTAGTCCATACATTTTCAACAGACTGGGCTAGGACAACTGGAGCACAAAAAGGCAGCTATTTAAAATAAAAAATAATTAAAAAAATTCAGTATCCATTCATTATTCCTTTTATTTTTATCCTATTTGCAAGAACTCTATTTTTCAGCAAAGAACTACTGTTTTCAAATATGTTATTCTTGTAACAAAGAAGAAACAAATCTGTTTCTCTCTAATCTGCATCCTAGCATGTTACAAAAGACCACTTAATACTTTTGTTAACTCAAGACATTTCTTTCCTTTTTTTAACCTCAATACTTAGTCAAGAAGCAGAGAGATAAGAATAAAGGTGAAAAATAAAAACCTGCTCTCTGCTTCTTCAGTTAGCCTGTAAACCCAACCTAGAACTGACAATTTTTTATCTGAACTTTCCAAATTTCACTCTCCGAATGTGCTTGTTTCATACAGAATTGGTTTCCATCAACCCAGAAGAATTGCAAGTTTAGTAACTGATTTCTATTGTTGTTATTTCTAAGAACTTTGTAAGCATACTCTGCAAAAAATTATAATATTCCATGAACATACAAAACAGTTCTGGACAGACTAGAAATTTCCTGTTACTGGTGTATACCAAATTTTGGGCAGTATCTTTACTCTTAAGGCTTGTCTATTTCACTTCACTATAACTAGCAACCGCTAATACACTTCCAGCTAACAATTCAGTGTGTAACTGTAGATACTGCCTTGCTTATGGCCTTATTTTCTTTATGTCTGGACTGTTCTCTTGCACAGCTTCTTCCATCACTGACTATATGCAGTACTCCACATATATTTACTCACATGCTTTCTTTGATTAGGATTGTTATCTTTATCTCGTATCTGGGGTCCAGATCGATCCCTTTGCAACATGATAAGTTGTCCTGCTAAGTTAAGCATTATACTTTCAGCTTCACAAGCCTACAGATAGAAAGAATATTATGCAAATTATTTAAGCCTTTTGAATGATTTTACTCATAACCACAATAAAAACCAAGACAAAAATAAAGGTGTATATTAATTGTGCCACTTTACAGAGACATCTAACAACTGAATTCAATACAGAAGGACTCAGAAAAATCAAGAACCAGTTATTGTGCAAAGGAGTAAATACTGGAAGGTTTCTTATTCACCAGACTCCATGTGTTTAATATGGACTTAATATTAAACACTCCATGTATTTAATACGGACTTTTTCCAACTATGAGTCTTAAAATGGGCAATCCGCCAGTATTCTAAGAAAAATAAAGTTCTACATTCTAATCAGTATCGTCACAATATGATTGCCAGTCTCTGATTGCAAAGACTAACACTGGTACACAGCCCAAGAGCTGAGCCAAAGAGAGTTGAGTCACACTTGCACAGCATCTTGAACTTTTATTTAGCTGCAGTTAGAGAAATTTTTTTTAATAAGGTGTGTCAAGAAAGCAAAGTATTCTGCTCAGTTAAGCCTACTCTGTTTGCAACCCAGACAACAAAAATCCAAGTTCTCTTTGCATGTGCTTTCAGTGCCCTGACTAAAATCTGAAGTTAAGACAGGGACCTTCACATCTTAAGTCATTGTTTGGCTGTTGCAGAATTGACAAAGAGTACCTTATAGGGTCATATGCCATCTTTTCATTTTTTATATTTGTTCTTTGAGTAATGGACATCTTGTTATAAAAAGGGTAATTCCTAATGCCATGGACTGCTCTGGTTTTTGACTTTTAATATACGACAGAGCAACAGACCCTTGAGAGAGTTAATTTTTTCACCAAGACTTGGTCCCTTTGCAGGTTAACAAGAGAACGTATGAAATAAAATCTAAATTCTTACTTCTCTTTCTACCTCCTCACCCCCAAATCCCACATAAAATGTCTATATAATGAACATCAGAAAAAAACACATTCCAGATTTTACCACATAGAAGAGTCACTGATTTATGATTGATTTATCAACCAGGTAACCTTTAAGGAGTAAGATAACAAATTCAGGCACCAATTCTACCAAATTTTGAGACCTGTTACCTGCTGAGGCATCTTCAAGGTGATGCCAGTCTCTGTTCTCACTGATGTCAATGTAACAGACACTACAAGAAAAGGATGAGGAATGTACCGAGACATGGACACTTCTTGAAGAATTTGGATACTGGCAGTAGGATTAAGACTGAAAGGAAAATGACTATATTTAGAAATTTCACAACAGTACTTTACATGAAATAATTACATTGAAGTAAACCTAATGAAAATAAGCAACTTACCCTTAGCAAACAGTTTCCTCTACAGAACAAATGACATTCCTTGAATCAGGAATCAGTAGAAATGCCCACATATCTACTCTACATAAAATTACCAAACAAACTGAAACTGGGTCACTGTTCTTGATACTTTGGGAAATACAACTATGAGTAGGTAGAAGACAATATCAGATACTTCAGAATATGACTCTATTGACTCTTCAATGAGACAGTTCCCAGGTTTGGATTTTGTTGGGAGCTTTTTTAAAAGCATTTAAAGTATTTTTCTCTGAAGTTCATCAACAACTTGCTTTTTTCTACCACAAAAAGGTCCCTTATTGCTAAAAAGAAGATACCATAACTGTAAGAAAAATCACCAACTTAGGCACTTTAAAAAACCCCTACCTCTGAATCTTTATCTCCTCCTTGGATTCACTAATCTTAACTGTCTGAAAGTATCTGCCATATCTCACATTGCTACTTCTTTTGCACTAAAACAATTCCTCACCACCACACCAAAACCAAACCTTTTCTCTCTTCATCTTTGCAAGCCTGCTGCCACCTTCCCTTCACTAATTACTGTTTCTAATGTTAGAAACATGTTTTTATTTTAAAATATTCAAAAATGTGGGTGTCTTTTAGTACCTTTTTCTTCTATTCATATTCAGTTTTCAAGCTCCTATAATTTAGGAACATGTTTGTTTACACAGCTGGAAAAATACATCAGTCACTACCTAACTCCACACCTAATATGCCTATCAGCATGCATGCAAGTAACAACACTCATCAACTTGTGCATAGAGATAACACTTACTACTCTGTATTTTAAAAATCTGACTCCATCAGTTACCAAACACCTTTGTGTTATTGTAAGAGTTTACTCAGACTGAGTGCAGATCTACAGGTACCTTACTGCAAAAGCATTCAAATAGTGACACTCACCCCTCAGACCTTCTCTCAATACTGTAAAGGCAAATGGAACAATCTGCTCTGAACAATATCACAATGTCCCGGAAGACACTCAGTAGTAACGTGTTTGCTTGCACTTTGGTGATGTGAGCAAATGCATTGTCAAGGTTAGATGTTCGCAGGTAGATTCTCAGCTGCAAGGAAAAGGAGTAGTTGGAATACATATTCTGCTTATCAACAAGCTAATAGTAATTCCACATCTGGTTATTTTCTTTGTTGTGGAAAGAATGCAATGTACCAAGACACATTACTGAGTTTTTGTTTCATCAAGTATTTTATCCATTGCATTTTATTATTACATCCAAAGCATTTAAAGCACAGTACAGCCAAATCTGAAGTACTGAACAACAACTGTAAGGAAGGAATTTTATTCACTAGTTTTAAAAAGCAAAGAGTAAGTAAATCTCCTCTGGCCATATAGTTTAAAAGCTTGCAAAAGTGTCCCAGAACACTGAAAACAGGTATCTCAGAACACACTTTGTGCTAACATGCAAAAACGTCACATAGTTTTCAGAGCAATGAGTAGATTCACTCTAGTTAGCAGAAAATAGTTTTTAATAGCAACTACAAAAATTTTCTGCAAAGAATTACTTATATATTGATACATAAACTCTGAATATGACCAAAAGCCACCAAAGTTTATAGTGTATCAACATGTTTATAACACCACAATACTTGTCATATATATAATATTACTGTCATACAGATCAGATATTCTAATCCATTATGTGTAACTTTGAAGGAAAATATCTCACCTCTTCCTGGTGATCATTTAAATTATAACATGCAAGAACAATGAAGTCATTCCACCATGCTAAGCCACCCGTCACCATCATAGTTTGCTCCTGAAAAGAAAAAAGCAAGCAAATGACATATAGGTATGTAGTTTTCTATACTTACACACACAGACATGTACATTATATGGGTAATCTCTGAAAGCCATACATTGTCTCTGTAAGCATTACTCATAGTGGGAAGATTATGCATTGGAACTTGTTAATGTTTAAAAAAACCAAAGTACTAAAGAGTAGCATGTGAAAGACAAACCTCATCCTGCAAAATATAGTTCTAGAGTTCTTTATGCTATTGGCATCCCTGAACTCTCTCACACGCATTTCTAGCCAGAATTTACAAGCTTTACATCCAAAGCTATATCACATGAACTCTCAGACAAATGGAATTGTCTGACTATATGCACTCAAATTTGGAATCCTCTGCTAATACTCAGACACAAATTACTGAGTCAAAACCACAAGATGATCTGTGTTTCAGACATTTTATGAGAAACACATGTAAAACCAGCATCCCTAATCCCAAGTGTGTCTACAGGCTGTTTACTTGAAAATGATACTGCTTAATTTTCTCCAAGTCTCACATCCCAACAAATAAAATTTTCCCTGTGCACCAGAATAAAACTCCATCACCTCTCACCTGGGTAATGTTTCCGAACAGCTTCCATTTTTTGGTGAGTAAAGAATAATGTGCAAAACCAAACTTGCCAACAACAGCTACATTCTGTCCAAGCTTGTCAATAGCTGAAAACTGTAAAAAAGAAAGAAAAGTTCCCAGAACCTGAGAAGGGAACTTATTTAAATGACATATCTTATCCAAATATGGAACCACAAGGCAATATAACATGAGACTCAAAACATGTGAAGTATCTTCATGTTTCATACTTTACTAAGTTTACAGTTTTCTTTCGGTAATGTAAAATAATGATTTCATTTTCAGAGTTCAGCCAATGCTAACGGACAATTATAATCCTCTAATATTTTTAAATAAGCACAAACATATTCTTAAAAAACTCACCCTTATAGGCCAGTTGCTCTCTAGATATGTACTATGAATCTAAAAAAAAAAAAAA
>VXBN01017517.1:37515-58997 GCA_013397395.1 Sinosuthora webbiana
GAGAAAACCAAAACCACATGACTATACCAAGTACAATTAAAGCAGTGATTAATTGCAACATCCTAAAGGGATTTGGACAATGTCCGTGTTTTTTTTCCAAAACACCATCATAAAAGTATTTAATGCTGGAATTTTGTTTTTAAATACAATTACTGCCCCCACACCAGAAGTTACTGATGCCTAAATGTTACCCTGTCTTTAATACACAAAATATCAAAATGCATGAACAACATGCACCAGCTAATACTATATTACAGATTAATAGTCACAATTTGCTCATCTCTTCTCCAGCTACCTCCCTCTCCAAGAGAATCTTTCACAGAAACATAAAGGTTTAGATAAATACAGTCTTCAGGCAGGACTTCCAGTATAGGAATGAAATTTCTAATCCTGTCACAAATACACACCAGCATATCCGAAAGCCTTCTTGTAACAGAACTTGATTGGAATATGTCAGATCAAATCTCAGTGCTGGATTCTTCATGTCATTTGGGATGATACAAACCCAGCTTCAAACTCCAGTGTCTGATCTGACACAAGGCAGGTAGGTACTCTTGAGACCCAGCCACTGTCCTTTTTCATGGATATGTTGCTCCCCACAGTAATTCTAATTATTTCAGCTTTACTTTTACAACAGAATAAAGACCTCTCCCTCCTACACCAGTTTCAGAAGACAGAAGAACTACCAAGCCAGCTAAAGGGGAAATTCAACAGTATCTAGAACCTACCTTACATGCCTAGAATCAAATACTTTTTAATACTACTAATTCATGTGCAACGTGAAGCACAAAATATTGGGGACCTTTCAAAAAACTTTATTTAAAAAAGTGTCACCAATTCAAGCATGGAAGAACATACACTAGAATTACAGATTAAAAGATATTTATCTTTTTCTTTATATTACAGGGAAAATAGAAGAAGTCCCATTACTACCCTGGAAACAATTTCTTCTTTGAAAGCTTAATATTGTGAAGTTTTAGTTACATGCTTAAAGAGACGCCATTTTTCATGCTTGAAAATACATCTGGAGTCTGAAGGCTGTATTCATCAGCTGAATATGCTTTAAAGCGTTTTGCATAAATAACAAAACAAACACCTAAATGATTTCTTGCATGTTGCACTTATTCTCCCTTTCAAAGCACAGGAAAGTAATTAACTACTCCTTTCCAAAGTCGTAAGACCTTCAAGACTGTTTTTATTGGCTAGGACCTAAACTCAAAGCCACAAGGTTAATAAGACCAATTTTCATTTACCTTTTTCAATGAGAAAAGGCTGTACCACAGCAAATCCCCAGAGACAATAAAAAGGTAATGATCTCATACCAGAAGAAAAAGATATGGCAGAGTGAGATCAGCTGCATATTCTACTCCTACAAACTCTTGCAGGCACAAAGCACATATGGGTAACCAGGATCAATTACCTGTACAACATGCCAATGCCGGTGTCCTAGTAAAGTGCTTAAACCCTGAGAATCTAAACTGCCATCTGAAAATGGGCCTCTTTCCCTGCTGTGGTTATGTTCAGAGTGTGCCGAAGGATTTCTGGGACTCTGAGTCTGTGCTGCATCTCCACAGTTCAAATATAAGCGATCTTCTCCTTGAAGGAGGACTTGTTCCTGGTTACTCTATATTAAAACCAAACAAAAACAAAACAAAAGAAAAAAAGCAACTTTGAATTCCACACACAGAAGACAAAGGAAAACACACGATCAATATATTTAGAGATTATAAGTACACAATATGAAAAACAAATGTTGAGGCAGTTCTCAGTTTTTGTATCACTATATACTAAAAGGTTTTATGTTACAGTATTGCATAGCAATATTTTCGCAGTACCATTTTAAAAGCTCTATGACAAAAAAGAAAGACAGCTCTAATGGCTGCAGAACAGACTTAAAATCTGAGAGAAGAACTCAGAGGTCATCTAAAATTGAAACTATGATCTAAAATAAGGATATATTTAGCAACAAAAAAACTTACCATACAAGGATTAACAGTGAGGGCACTCTTGATGAACTGAAACTGCAGAATACCAAACTGTTGAGCTTCATTATTTCTATTTCTTTCAGGTTTCATGTTTGAAGAAATCCCATCAATAACCCAGAGATGATACCCTTCTGATCCCCAGGTCTGAAGGTAAAAGAGTAACAATAATAAAATCCCCAAGCCAACACTGCATACATATATATAAATATAACACTATATATTTTCATAAAACAAGAACTACAGAAACTTATTCTAGCTGATCTTATGATACACATGAGCCAGGAAAAAATCCACACATTTTGTTGTTCTAAAACATATCACTATAGGAAGCAAACAGTAAACTTCACAAGGTACAATAAGAATCTAGCTTGAATTATTTCCTGTCCCACATAAAAAACAATGATTAAATGAAGTGTAACTATACAAAGACACCCACATAAGTAATGAAGACTTTTTAGTTTGCAGTTTAGTGCAACAAACAAAAAATCCACAGAGCCAGGTATGAAACAATCCTGATTTCCAAAATTACACTGGCTGTTCATCAAATTCAACGGTACCAGAATTTCAATCTTTGCAATTTTTATAAGGTACATTTAAAAGGTACTGTCATTGCATTTATGTACCTCTATTTGGGATGCATGTTTAGAGTTGTCAATCTTCATAGCAACTATGTCATGATAAATAAACTAAATTGTTTCAGAAATACTGCACAAAATTCACCATGGTTTGTATTAGGTCTTGTAGAATGTTTTTGAAATTTGTTCTAATATAAAATTTACTCTAATTTATTTATTGATTTTACAGACTAGCAGGATTGGATTTTAATGTTAACTAGTTAAAAATTAAAAAGCCAGCAGTTAAGTTTCTCTGGAATTTATAATCTGAGTAAAGTTACTTTAACTGGCCAGCTAGAAATTTTAAAGAAATAAGGTAGTTTACAAGTAGTGTTGATTTGTGTCTTATTTCACTTTGAAACATATCACCAGATAAAAAAGAAAAACTAAGAAAAACCAAAAGTGTTCATTCTTAATATTAAAAGCAAACGCAAGAAAAGGCATGTCATGCATACTTCATGATCAGGTTTACACACAAAAAAAATTCATCAGTTGTTCCCTTCTTCCTTCAATGCAATATTGCAGTTAAGAAGTGTAGTAAAGGCATCTTACTGTGAAAACGAATTTAGCAAAAAAGAGACAGTTTGATTTTCTGAAAATCTGTTACACTAAAAACAACTTAAAATTTTAATAGCCATCCTATAACAGTATTTTTCCATTCATATTTACCATGGAACTGATTTTTAGAGGGTCCTTTTTGGCACCATCAGATTGATACCTTAAAACCAGAACAGAACAAGTTTGAGTTTGAAAATAACTTCATCAGAATAATAAATTAAATTCCTATCTTCATATTTTCATATGGTTCTATAACGAACCTCATCTCAAATGGTACAGCCTGTTTGATCCATGACACTATAAAAAAGACAATGCGACTGTCAGATGTCTAGCATAAACTATTTGAAATACAGGCACTGAGGGAATTTTAATATTTGCTTGCTCAAGCTTGCTTCTAGGGTAATTTTCTTTTACAGACAAAAAGACCACTACAAAATGAAAATAATACATTTTTCTTTTTATTTAAATTATCCCCTCCTAATTATTTGCAATGATATCTTAATATCTAAAAAATCATAAAGGAAAAATATTTTTAAAAAGCTAATTTGGTGAATTAATTTCTAATTAGATGCTTTCAATTAGAAAAACAAATACTTCTAATAAACTCTTTACAATGTCATTAAAAATACTCACGCAAAATCACCTCCTAAAGTACAGATAAGCTGAGCACCAAAAACACTCCACAAGGACAAACCTCCGCATTCCCAGGTCACCATCACGACACAGCTATCAGGTGACCATCTAATTAGTTTAACGGGTCCTGTTTTATTCCAAATATCTGTTTAAAAGCAGACAATAAAATAAGTGAAAACACTGTAAGTTCTTCTTACTCTTCCTCTGGTTTCACCTTAAGAGTATGAACAAAATATATGCAAGTAAATATTTGATTTTTCAATTAACTGGTGCATTAATCAAACTGACCATCTCAAAATGAATAAGGAGCAAACAAACAATGGTTTCTTTCCAACACATGCTTGGTTTCATCAGAAACTAAGAATACAGGAAAAGATGCCAGATGTACACTGCAATAACACAACCACAGAACCACAATTGTGATAAAGTGATTTAAAAAAAAATTAAAATTTAAAAAATTTAAAACTTATTTATGGATTTGTTTCTTAACTGAAAACCAATAGACACACACATTTTCAGTTGAGGATACAATTTACCCACTTTGTATGTTCCTTAGTCTCAAGCACAGAATACTACATGAAAAAACACATGGCAATGCAGGAAGGATGCTGCATTATTCAGTATTTTTTCTGTACCCTACTTGTCAGTTGCTTCAAATTAATTCACAGTTCTATTATACTCGTTATCAGTTTTGACAATAACCTCTCATTTCCTCAGGTAATTGAAAAGTAATTTCAAGAATAAGAATTAGTTAAAAAAACCCACAAACAAAAACCACAAACCATCCACCCAAGCCCTCACATACAAAACACACCCAAAAGTTAATTAAAAAGAAAGCAGCTAAAAGTGCAAAGACACAAGAGGTAATTATGATGAACAGAAGGAATAAATACTACTCACATCAGTGATTATGCAAACAAATAAACAGAGGTTAAACAGTGAAGGATAAAAAATATACTATACCCTAAAAATTCTAGCAATGAAAGTAGCTCACCAGGATATTGTTTTGGTGTCAGTTCCAATTTATGAGAAAACTGCATGGCGCCAGTGGTGGTATCTATTGTATAAACCTGCACGGAGCCACTGGAAGACATTACACATGCTTTAGACTACAGACCATTTGGATTTCTTACCAGTTTCAAGAGGCTAAGAAAAGCTGCTTTTTCTCTCTCACCAATAGCAAATTTATCTAGAACAGATAAGTTGAATCAAATAATAGTCAAAGAACTTTTATGAAACAGATTTCTAAGATGCTTTCCAGAAGGCATCTGAGGACCCAAAACACCAGCCCCAGAATAATCAATGCACTAAAACTACTTCATTCTCTTAAAATACATACGTACACACAATCCACATACACTTATGGCTTCCAACTGGCAGACAATCTATTAGGGAAGGCAGTATTTATTCAGTGCCAAGGTTTCATCAGGGATGTACTAAGGCATACTAGGATCAGTAAATTTAAGTAACTATTTCTCTTTCAGAGGAAACACCAACACACTGTATTGTTACTACAAACAAGAATACTAGTTCTTAAAGAGGACAGATGAAAAATACACCAGATTTTTTAAAATGCTCTAAAGCAAAACCCAAGTAAAATACAATCAAAGAAAATAATAAGCTGCACTCCAAGGCCAGCTTAAGCGTATTATACAGGGGAGAGTTGAAGGAACAGTAAGCAAAATACCACAGCTAAAAGCATTTCTGCGACATTTATTTTACAAATATTCTGTTAAACAGGCAACATTTTTCTTGACCAAATCATGACTGCACCGAGCATTTTCTAAGTTGAGTGCAAAGTGCTCATTCTTGTCCAATATTATTATGACTAACTACTTAAAACTGACTTTTTAATCCTGCGGGGATAGCAACACTTTCCAATCCTTGCTACTAGTCCAGCCACCTTTTAATTTTTTTTCCCAGACAGCAAATATAAATTTCAATTGCAGTTCATGCAGGCAACCATTTCTTTCTACCTCTCTCCTGCCTTCTTGACAGCACATTATGCAATCTCTAGGCAGACTGATTATTCTCATCTTTACAGTTCTTGCAACACAACATAGTAAGAAGTAACTACTAATTCAGCTTTATAATGAAACAATCTCCCCCTGCTCTGAACCAGCCCTAAAAAACTTACTTGGCACATCCAAACGCCATTAGCCTGTATTTGTTATTTACTGCCACACAAGTTCCATCAACTATGTCTTGCGCCCAAACACCATGGAGCTGCTGTAGAGAAAGAATTCAGAAGATTTTTTGTTAAATAGTGCTTTTATTAATAACAGTCAGTTTCTATCCATGTACACCATATTACACATCTGTGAGCTGACCTTCATGATCTCAAAATTTCTATTAATGTCAAGATCAATTGACCTGGCTCAAAGAAACAAAATCCAGCAAATGCAAAACTGGTTTCATTCTTCTTAATAGAAATTACAGAAAGATATCAGCATGTAAGAAAATTGTTTGTAAGAGCTCTTACTAACAAAATAAGTCAATACCTATAAGGCATAAAAGTCCCTAACACTGCCTAGGGGGAAAAAACAAAACAGTAGATGGTACCAAGAACGAAGAAGAAAACTGGAAACTAAGTTCCCATCTGCAACAGCTGAGATCACAGGTATTTTAAGTGGATGAAGGAGTCTGATATTAGATGTATTCTTTTCAGTTTTCTGCAATTAAAATAATGGTATCTAACAACAAAATGTAATAGTTTTTAGTCTGAATTACAGGTAAGAAAACACCTAGCTTGATTCCTGTAAAACAAATTCTGAAGTATGCTTGTCACTATGAGAAAGAGATAGACGTGATTAGGACTAAGCCCTAGACATAATGCTTACGATACTTGGCCACAGCAGACTTCAGACACAGGAAACCACTTCCTATCATCCCACTTACAACTTCTAACAGAAGTCTGCTGGTCTGACACAATAGGACGTAGTCTATAATGACAATTTGAATGAATAAAAGAAAGTTAAATCTATTATCAATTATGGTCTTCCAGTGGTAACAACCCTAAAAAAATCCAGCTCGAATTATGCTACAAAATGCATTCCTGTTCTTATGTAATCTCTTAAGCAGGTGTTAAATTTTAGTTTCTTTGTAACTGAACAGAATTTAAAGTAGAAAGCTAACTGAAATGCAGAGACCAAGGAAAACACAGTTACTGTGTGTGGTAGAAATTCTAAAGGAAATATACCTCAGCAGTGAATCTACTTGACATTGGTGTAATGAAACCAACTCTGCCATCATTGAAAACAACAGCAAAGCCATCAAGTGTGGCACAGTATTCCATATCTCTGATGTAAACATCTTCAAATCCCAAAAGTGAACCTGATGAGAAAGTATCAGTAATTTAAAAATATGTGAACATAGAAATATTGCAAGCCAACAGACATTTCAGATGTTTACTTATTATTTCAAAGAGAAAATCTAATTTAAACAGGCTATTTCATTCCCATTTACAATGGCAAAATTTTCCCATCTCTGCTTACATACAGAAAGAATATTTTATATTAGATGGTATGTCACAGAGAGGTAACTATTGTAAGCAACACAACCTTTAAAACCTACCTCGAGAAGACTGCAGATCTAAAGAAAACGGAACTGTACATAGGTTAATGGCCTTCCTTCCATTGGTCATACCATCCCAATGAATGAGATGGAGAAATCCATCAGCAGTAGCCACAAGTAGATCTTCTAACATGGACTGCAAACTAATAAAAGGTATTTGTTAATACCTAAAAAACTTCACCTCAAATCAAAGTCACACAAATATCAATTAATGTCATAAACACTGTATTACTACCTCTTGCAGCAATTGCATTGTAAAGTTACATGTAACTTACAAACATGTACCTCACTGACAAAATATGGTGTACACCTCAACCTCTCTCCAGCAATCACAGTTCATGAACAAGTCTGTACTGTTAGAGCAATTGCTTAACTAGTATACTAACTGCTGAAGATCTTTTCAATACTTTTGACTAATCATAAGACACTGCTGCTGACAATCAATTGTTCACCTATCCCAGAAAATTAACAATACTGCTTAGGCTGCAGATAATTCACAATACATTTTAATCTGTGGTTGAAACAAACTGATGAAGGAAAAATTAGACTCCTTGTAAATCCTTCCTTAAACATTTCCAAAATCCTGACAACTACTCTTAATCTACTTGCATGCAAAGCTTTTTTCCAATATATACTGCATGTCTTCCAACACCCATTTTCTCCTAAGGGGCCTCTTCCCAAACTTCACTTTGTTACTTTTCCACCTCACTCCAACACTATGAAGTTTCACCAACTTTTCACACATACTTAGCACATTCAAAATTTCTTCATAGGGCATGCAACCACCAAAAAAAGCAAGAGATAAGAAAAAGGACAAATGTGGACTCTATACAGGCATCTGGAGAACTGCTGAAATACTGCATACAGTTTTGTTCTAACCTACCAACTCCTCCATGGAATCTCTAATACACACAGTCAGCTGAAGAGCAAAGTCATTTATAGTAGTACACAGTAATACTGAGCATACTACATACTTCTATATGCCAAAAGTATCAGTATAGCCAAGCACAGAAAGAATTCTTAAACAGCAATTCAACGTTTTCACCTCTGCAGACTTAGTAGTTGCTAGTAGTAACTTACCAATATTAGTCCTTACTATTAATAAGCCTAAAAACTTACTAGAAGCCTTTTCTTCCATTCAGTTTTTCCTTCACTTTTTAAAAAGTACTGGTATATGTCGCTCCAACTTTGCTTGCTTTTCAGAGTTTGCATTTTGTTCTCACGCAGCATCAAGAAAACAATGTATATTTTTAGAATTTATCTTTTTGTTTACATATTTCTCCTCTGGGAGGAGAAAGGTGACTGATGGTGGTCTTCACCAACGAGGTCAAAGAGGTGGCAGCCTATTTAGCAAATCTTGTGCCTTCTGATGATTTTGTATAAAAGATGGAGTCAGAAAATTAAATATAGAACTTTCCTGCTGCCTTCCTGCTGCCTGCCTCATTCTTTTGTGTCCCAAAGTGTGACAGGTATATATGGAAAAATTCTCAAGACCCAGTTAATGAGCATACCTTGTGATAGAGGCTTGCAGGTCCAGCACTTTCTTCACTTCTAGATTTAACAAAGGAGCACACTGTTCTTCCTTATAATGTGGGGTTCCCTTCAGATGTGGGCTTCCTCTAAAATACAAGAGAAATATTAGAATTATAACAGGTTGTCCCTCAAAAGACACAAGAGTTACTGGCCTACATTCCCATGGTCTTTTTTCCCCCATATACATATGGATATACCCACACCCTCCCCCAGCCAGTCATGTGCAATCTGCCACAAGCGGCACTGAATATCCAGGATGTAATTTTCATGCTGAAAGTTTAGTCTATCATATCATCCTCTACATCCATAGAGTATGTAGGCAAAATAAGACAATGAACAGAGAATGAACATTACAATAGCTGTGTGGCCTGCCTTAATACTCATAAAATAAGTGATTTATCAATGAAAAATCTGATTTAAAAAATTGGTATTCAACTGTATACAAAATTATATATGTTGTAAACAGTTGTTAACAAATTAAATATGTTTAATTCTCAACTATCTCCAATTCATTCTTTTTCAAGATGCATTACAGATCTTACAGACTACAAAATGTTTGTTTCTTCCATTCCTTTTGCCAGATCAATGTTTATAATATAAATTCAGCACGCATAACACAGGTAGACATCTATCACAGTATTTCATAGGAAAATTTCTCCCTGCAGCAAATTAACTAGTTTTTAAGGCCTACTAAGAAGAGATGATTGAACACTGATTCCTTCCCCTTAAACAGACCATTATACAATATCAACTTCTAGATGTAGAAAGCTTCTTATTTTTATCTTCCTAATTTTAAATTTCACATTCCACTCATTATGTTACAACATCATGATACATTACTATACAGAATCATTGAAGTATTCCTTATTTATCTGGGTTATCAGATGTGCCATGTGCTTCTTTTTTTTAAAATGAAAACTGACCTACAGTCATAATAATTGTAACATGTCATCCAGCTCATCTATTTAATGAACATTAGGCTAGTAAGCAAAGCAAACTATGAATGAAACAGGCATTGACGACAAGTTAGAATTTATAGTAACTTCAATAGTCAGAAACAATAGATATGTACACAGATTCATATAATCTTCACTGGTATTTTAAGTGACAAAACAGTTATTTTAATTTACATCAGGGTTGCAAATATAAATGCTTAAGAATGGCAGAAACCAAAGCAGATGCTGCTTTAGAGACATTTGACAGCACAAGGATACATCAATCCCCTTCCTGTCTTGTTTATCTCAGTAGATATCAAGTTCTTAATTCATTACCAGTTTATAGCAACACTAAATTACTTATGGGCACTATACCTTTCCTTAGGTAGCAAGCACAGAGATATATGCCAGCTAAGGTAAGACCAAGGTAACCTTTGACAATCTGGAATTAGGAGATGGAAGTAGTATCATTTTTTTCAAAATGGAACTATGATGGCTGTGAAAAATTACAGCGAAAAATGTGAAAAAGTACTTTAAGATTAGTTAATCTACCACCAAAAGATGGCAACTTGTATATATTTAAATTATTAGAATGTTTGGTTTGCATTCTGAATAAAAATAAATTGCAAAAGGCAGCTGTCTTAGGAAAGATCTAGCCTTTCACGTAAGCTAGCTATTCATGGACTTACAGGAACCCTGAAAAAAACAGTAATTTTTTAAAAAATAATACCAGCATGGTGAGGTTGCTGTGGTGTTTTTTAAAACTTACAAAATCCCAGGTGTTTAGAGATAGGCTTTTCAACCCATGTGGACATACAGTTCCAGACAGTATACTCCCAAACTAGATGAAATAACTCTGCTTTACCAACAATCAATGGTACAAGTGAATCGTGCAAGCAAATGACTTAAACTGAAATGAAAGGGTTGAGTAATGCAGAAATGTTAGTAAGGTAGGTATAAGACACAACTTAACATGTCTGTTTTAACTGACCAAAGTATATAACTAAGTGTAAACTCAGTGTTTCTGCACATTAGGAACTACAAAGCCAGAATAGTAACAACATGGTTTAAAAGACAACTTTTGCAGGAAGAAAAATTTCAAGTCTCAATGTAGGCTGGCTTTTTTTACTTCAACACCTTTGATAAAAAAATAGCTTGCAAGAATATTTGAATATTTTCAGTTTCACAAGCTAGTTTTAGCAAATTGGTCACCATCTGTGGCATCTTATCTTTTCCACTGGGGTACTATCATTTCTGTCCCAAAAAGGGTTCTTTCATCCAACTTGCAAGGGGCTGATCCACACAGAGTTGATCCACACACCACGTTGACTGAAACTCGTAATATGCTACTATTTCCAATTCATTGCCTGTGATTATGTCTAATTCATCAATTCAAAAAAAAACTCCTAGTATGGGTGCAAGGGAGGTGTTACCAAAAGTACTCTATGTTCATATAGTCCACATCTGCATGAGTCAGCCTTACTGGCTGAATTCCTTTGACCTTTAAACAAAGAATGCACACAGATGACTGAAGCAGGAAAGAATGTTTGGTCTGGATTGCCACATCAGCATCTGCTATGGTTGCAGCCAAACTTTGGGTAACTCTCTTTTGCACAAGAATTGAGAGAAACACATTCCAGTGACTGACGAGCTGCATGTTAAATCAAATATAATCACTGCTATTTGCATGGCATCTGTTAATGTAATTAAGCCTGTGAATAAATCTCTTAGAACTGAGGAAAATCTGCAACCCAAGAAAAACCTAAAACATGGAAAGATTAGGGATGCTGTTTTTGAAAGGCCCGCTACACCAAACTTCAAAGCATCCTAAATTCAAAAAAGAGGCAGCACCATGCAAAAGCAGAGTCAGATAGAGTCCTCAACTGATAGGAAGAATTTCCTTGAAGTTTGTTATCTGAAATGGTGGGAAGTTCAGGGAGGAACCAGGACACCAGCCAGGTAATTTTTCTAGGTGCACAGTACTGCATTTATGGCCTCCATTAATTGCACAGCATTTAAGTCATACAACATGATACATGGACTAAATTCACTCAGAAATAACAAACTAATTTGTCACTGCTACCAAAAGCATCTAAGAAATACTTAAGAAGTTAATTACAACAGAATCTGAAAGCATGTACTTAGGGATTTCTTTATAACTGCAATTAAGATATGTAACAAATGTTGTTTTTAAGTCTGTTCTAAGTATTAAAAATAATGTCCACTGTTTTCTGCTTCGTAATGGGGAACTCTAGTCCGGAGACAGAACTAGCATTAAATTCATATTTAAGTTTCCACTTACAGTTTGGGGTAATCATAATAATATAGTTGACAGTTATTGTTGAATAATAGTTTAGAAAAATTCAGAAATGCTCTCAGAGTCAAAAAATACAGTACTTCATAAAAAGTACTGTGGCTAATGGCAAACAATTTATTACTTTAAAAACAAACAACAAACAAGGCATCAATTCTCACTAGCTAAACCATAGAAGTAATGAGAGGTAATGGAGACATTTCGTTGAAAAAAATATGAAAGACTTCAGACAATGAAAAATTATTTTTAGAGCAACTGCTTGATACAAACAAGGTAAAATACTTTCCTACTACTTTTGGGCTATGATATCCTTAGTTGTTCCTGATAAAATGGCTTCTTCAGTAGTAGTTGGAGTAGGAGGAAAGGGACAAGAAGAAGATTAAAAATCATGATACTTCAGCTATTAATGGAAATACTTATATAACACAGGACAGTGTTACTAAAATAATTTATATCACCAAGAACCCCAAGTTGTTCTTCTTGAAGGCAAGAAGGCAAAAAACTGGACAACAGCCACTATCATTGCATTAGCACAATTACACAATGTTTACTAACCATTTTACAATGGTTCATGTGAACACTTTCAGTTAATGTTCACACTGAAATGCTGAGGACTTCATTTTTTTATAAACTGATTCAAAGAGCCTGCATCATCACCTGTGAACTGTGATTTTCATGCAACAAGCATCTTCTCACCCCTAAACCTGCATCTCTCCACCACACACTGCAGGCAGCCACAAGCTGAGCATTAAATACGTCTGGCTGGATGCAGAGCTGTATTCATACAGATTGGCAATAGCTGCACCAAGAAAATTAAAGTGAGTTTATGGTAACAGCTATTGAGAATAAGTGCTTACAAAAGTAATTCTTAGTACAGCCTTTACTACGCACTTAGGTAGGGGCAGATTTCTGCAATTTGAGAAAAGAAACAGCTAGCTAGCATATTAATAGCTGTTCAAATAAAAAATCCAGATGGTTTACCAAATTATTATTTCAGCTGCAAAGATTTCTTGACAACAGTTACAGAACCACAGAAACACTAGGTTGGAAGAGACCTTCAATATCATTGAGTCAAACCCATTCCCTAACAACTCAACTAGACCATGGCACTGAGTGCCACATCCAGTCTTTTTTTAAACAACATGGTGACTTCACCACCTCCCTGGACAGGCCATTCCAGTACTTTATCATTCTTTCAGTAAAAAAAAAAAAAATTCTAACATCCAACCTAAATTTCCCTAAAATTAAGAGGTTAAAACCTCTTGAACAACTTAAAAGAGTTTGCAAGTGCCATAACGGTTAATAAAAGTTCTTCAGCTAATCTAGTTTTAAAGATACATTTTCCAAACAATGCCAAAATCTTACAGGGAAAACCACAATGGTGAAGTTCAGCAGAACCTTAATTCTGACCAAAAATTAACCTAGTAAGTTAATTAACCATGGACCTCATTGATTACTCTGAGAGTTTGAAGTTCAGAACCTTTGTACATACTAATCTTCATACTAATCTGTTAAATCAGGAAGAAAAAGTCCACTGATGAGGTAATTTATGGCACCTGTAAACCATCAGGCTATAGAAAAGGAGACAGCTTTTAAAAATGCCAGAAAGAGGAAGACATGAATAAAGTAATCAGGTTTGTAAGCAACAATACAGTATTGTAAACCAGCATATAAACTAGTTTCTTTACATATTCATACTGGTTAGATAAAAACTTTAATTTTTAAGTCACTTTCAGAGACTTAATAATCTACACCATTGAGGTTTCATTCTAAATTTACACAACATTCATATCACTCCCCAAATGCAGGCACCACTTGAGCATATGAAGAAACCTGACACAAAAGACTCTCCAATTTCCATGTAAAGTTTTTTGATTTTGTCTTTTTTGAGAGGCAGAAATATCTTCAGCACTATATCACACATGCTTTTCAAACAAAAAAACTTCAGTTACTCTCCTTGGCAAAACTCTACACAGAAACAACGATCAGTTCAGTACAGAGAAGCCTCTACAATGATGGTGTTACTCATCTCTTCACTGTCAAACATAAAAACAGTTAGACAAATACGTTTGGAAACTCCTCAAAAAGTTACCACTGTACCTTGCCACAGGCTACAAAGCTACTAATTTGCTTCTATGCACTGTCACTTTCCTTAAGCAATCACAGGCAGAGATAAATTTTATTTTAACATGTTACAATCTTACCTTACATACATTATTTTTCATGTTTTGTCTTGTTACTTTAGCAATTGGGCAGTAAAACCAGACTGAACTATTTGAAGCAGGACTTTGTACTTGTGCTCGCTCTAGGAAAATATCCCAGAACATGGGCTAATGGCCAATACTGATTCTCTTCAAATCTGCTCTGAACTGGAGCAAAGCATCCAAGAGCTGGAATGAAACTGCAGACTACTCTGGCTCAATTTTAAAAAACTAAACACCATACAATTATTGCTTTTTTCCTCCTGTTTTTAGTCTCACAAATTAAGCAGGATACTGTAAGTTTTCATGAAGCATGAATGACAGTTCACTCCAAGAACAGACTGGCAATTCCTAGCCAAATACCAACAGTGCCAGAAACATCTTCTTTGACAGAAAAACTACACACCTAAAATATCACATTTTGACAAAAAACTACCAATGGCTTACAGCAATAAAAGGGAAAAGATTCCTTTATATATATATATAAATAAATATTTATATGTTACACTTATAGCATGAGCACTTTTTTATCATATAAATCTAGTAACAGGTTTTTACATATAATACACATAATACTGAACAGGTTAGTTGACTAACTCCTACCATACCTACATGAGTAGATTTTATATAGATTAAATCTCTAAAGGTATAAAATAGTGTTTAAGAAGTATTTCCCACTAGATCTTCTCAAAGTATTTAACATATTCTGAATTTCCTAAGAGGTATGTCCTCAGTTACTAACATAACAAACTTCAACAGTTTTGTGGGCTCCAGCCACAAATGTTAATTTTGGATTTCAGTACTTCCATTAAAACACGAAATTTCAGAATATAACAACCATTACAATTGGTTGATACGAAAAGGAGGAAATTATGCCAAACGTGCATTTTTAAACAGGAAATCAATTTTCCCAGGCTCTGATTCTGTCTTGTTTAAAACAAACAATAGCAGGGTGCAGGGGAAGTTCACTTAACATTACTTTCCAAAATCTCTGTATTTCATAATACTGAAAGATAAGGAAAAGCAAAGACTCTGGCATTCAAACAGGATGGCATCTTAGCCTCAATTCACACTTGAGCTCTTTTACTAACTATGTGCTGATTAGACTGAGAAAAAAAAGACTTGGCCTTGAAAATATCCTATGATTACATACACTACAATGCATATTGAGTTATAAACAGCACAAGTGTTTCTGTTACTTCTAATACAGTTTTGTTTTGCTTTCCACCTTGAAGCATTTTGTTTGAATTGGATCAATAAAGAACAAGAAGTGCAATTACAGTTTACACAATAGCTGTATGCTAGAATAGTTCAGTTAACTAACACCAAATATAGGCAAGCTCTTCTGGACCACCTCATTCAACAGCTACATATAGTAATAATTCTGTATAAAAGTAACTATAAATTGGAAGGACATTTTCTCCACAAACATCCCCTCCCATACAGACAAATGATGAGCGACTTTCAGCAACTCATTTGATCCTTTTCTTCAAATCAAAGCTAAACCATTATCAAGCAAATTTTAAAGCCGTTATTAAAAAAGTACCAATACCACATGAAGTTACTTTACTTCAGCTACCAGGGCCCCAGTCCTGAAGACTGCGAAAAACTACTGAAGTCAAGAAATTATCTATCATACACCTAATTACCTGCTTTTCTGACTACCCACTTTTTCTTTCATTTTTGGTAAAAATGTGCACATTTTGTTTAAATGAGAGCTAAGCTGACAAGAGAATCTAAACACAACCGTTCTCAATATTTTCACTTACATGTTAACAAACCTAGCTGCAAATTCAACTTCAGGATATTGACTAAACCAGGAAATTTTGCACCAGACCAGTATTTTGGCACAGCTGAGGATGTTACTCATCCTCATGAGGTGTGTACTCCCAGTGCACGACCACCTTGTTCTACTGACATGCACAGCTTAAGAATTCTGTTCAAGAAGTTGTAATAAGAGGGTTTCCCCTTCTCATTGTAGTCATGACATTGAAATTTTGTATTTCTGCCAGAACCAGCCACTATTATTTAAAGAAACACTACTAAAGAACAGGCTTCTTTCTGCTTATGAAAAGTTAGTAGATATGGGCAGTTAATAAACATTAAGACTTGGTCATAATTTTAAAAAGTAGAATATGACTGAACATCCGTCTCAGTTTTTACCGACTTGCTTCCAGCAGCTGTCACTTCACTAATGCAAGGACGCTGTCATACTTTCTGCAAAAGTCATCACCCTTCCTCTCACTTCACCTAGCATAGGTAAATAACCACACAAGACAGCACTGGAAGAGTCCTAATTAATACCTCCATGACAGTTAAAATGTTCCCAGCAAATGCTTCACCATGAACTATAGGATTTATACAAGTATCAATGAACAGTCACTTTATGTTTCAACTTCTCAGTGTAGCTACTCAGTGCTACTTCAAGGTCACCACTTCCTAATGCCAGCCTTTTACTAAAAGCCAGCTTGCAAATGAAGCTACTAGAATCCACTAGAATCCGCAGGGGACAGGGAGGGGTAAAAAAGGGAGATAGGCAGGTTTAGTTTCCCCATCAGGTCAGTAACCCGACTTTACTTAAGGCACAGCTGCATGATCACTGCTGCCAGCACAGAGAGGAAGGAGCCAAGAACACACTGTTACAGGGGGAGAAAACAGTAAGATGTCCCCTTTCAAGTGTGAGGCAAGTCACATACAAGGCCTTTAACTGATCTGTAATGGCTTCAGAGTGAAGAAAACTAATTTGGTATTGTTCAGCACAGCAGAAGTGAAATCCAAGCATTTCAATGAAATAATGCCTTTGGAAAATGAATATATGCCAAAAGAAAGATAAAAGTTTCAATTCAAGCTTTTGGTCTCATTTGTCTGTTTATTCATTTTAGATTGGAGGGTTTTTGTTTGATTAACCCCCTGGCTTAGTATTTGCTCTACAATGTAAATTAGTGAGACTGCCTACAGGCAGTGCACTGTACCTGCACCTACAAAAAAAGTTAATTCAATTTTAATAACTTAAAGAATCACTTGATGTTAATCACAGGAGGCACAACTCACCCACAAATGCCTGTGTCTTTCTTCTAATCTAATCAGAATAGTCGTAATTTTATTTAGGTTTTCAAAATTGAGGGCTAAGTATAGACAAACTAGTAATCCCAGTAAATTCAGTGAGATCATTCATCTTCTTAAAGGTAAGCACACGCATTAGTCTTAGAAGACTGTGCGCAACCTATTATAAACACACTAGAGACAAACACCTTGTCCCACTCATCTACAGAATGTGCATTATGGTCCTTTTTGGGCTATACAAATGTATTTTAAAACCCTGATTGTTCGACACGCAACTAACAACTAAAACATGCATTTTCAGGTCAACAATTCATATCAATGCCTAAAGTTTTATGTAAAAGCTACACTGTTAGTCACTGATGGCTTAACAGATATTTTCAAGCCTTCCTACAAGTGATATTTTAAGCAAACTTTCCAAAGCTTCTTTTTTCAAATTTACCATGTGCTTTATACATATTCCCATAAGTTTTCAGATTTTGCCAATTAGAACACCCCCTGACTTTACGGAAAGAACAAGAAAAACTCAGACTACTGCTTAGTTTTCTGCATTATGTACGGCTAAGGATATACTACTTTATTCACTCAGACAAGTTGCAGCAGCAGGTTGTCTGCCTTTTCCCCTGATGACACTAAGCCAGATGTGAAGAGTCAGTTTGAAAACTACTGCTCAGTTCCCCAAAAAGGCATGTAAAATAATATAACTTGTCTACATTAGTCTTAAGTTTCTGGAAAACAGAAAAGTAAATTGCAACCATAAATTCCATTTAATTCCAGAGCTTTGAGGGCTACTTCAGAGATCAAAAGATGCATTATAGCCATAACACACAAAATATTTTCTAGTCAATAAAGCAAAATTCACTTTGAAATCATTTATTACCTTCTAAGTCATTTCTTCCTATACATAGTTCTGAAGCAAGACAGATTTTGAATTTAAATACTTTTGAAAAAATCCTTTATTTTCTTTTAATGTTTATGACTTAACAGTTACACTGAAAAGAAATAAAGATCAAAATGTCTTCCTCTTATATGACGTCCTAGGTTATCCAATGCTCCTCAGACATGACCATGTGGAGACACCCATAATTCAACTCTTTTTATGAATGTGAAAAAAAATCAACTGACTAGTATTATCATAATGATGAAGATATATAGAAGGATATATTTTAAAAAGGAAGAAATTTCTAGCCAATTCGAAATTGAGTGTGTCTTATTATTTGCATGGACAAATTAAATCCAACCCGTAACTACAGATTTTGCCTATCTAAACACACAGACACATACACATATACTCCTCAAAGTTTTCATTTGTCATAGGCATTTCCCAATTTTGCAAAATCCAAGATCAACCAAGTCAACCACAAATACACCCAAAATAGAGTCACATTTTAAATGCATAAGATGTATTCTGTCATCCACAATGAGGAAAATAAGATGAAACTGACAACACAACACACTCCACCAAAAATACCTGTACATTCTTACTAAAACCATCCATTTGCTTTCAAAAATATTGGGATTTTATTTCCCATTTGTTTCAAAAAATGTCTAAGTTACCGAAAAAGATCGGAGACAGGATATGTTTTGAATTGCACCTTAATAGTTCCTAAGACACATAATTTTTTCAACTGAGTTATTCAAAAGGAATTATTAAATCATGTTACAGATCATGAATGCAACAGACTATCTCAAATTATAAAATTAGACAATTTTAACCCTGCTATTAAGGATTTTGAGAGCTTGTAATACGGACCTAAGGACCTAATAGCAATCTAATTAAACACAATTTCTCCCCTGCACTGAGTCTAACTCACAGGACTGATGGTTCAGATACTCAAGTGTTAAAACATACTCTGTAAGGAAATATCTTTTGTCATAAAAACTGCTTACGAGCTGTGTAGTCATATTTTATCACATTGTGAGGATGCAAAGTTTAAAATACTTACTTGGGATATACTGGCTCATAAAGATACTTGTCTCTTCCTGATGGGATGTCAAAAAACAAGATGTATCCATTGGCAGTCTGAAAGAGAAATACTGATATGTATCTAGTCTCAGCATTTTACATAAACAGTAAAATCTGTTTATCTCATTTTATTTCTGTGTATGTCTCAT
The DNA here is from genome assembly GCA_013397395.1 of Sinosuthora webbiana. NCBI lineage: Eukaryota > Metazoa > Chordata > Aves > Passeriformes > Sylviidae > Sinosuthora > Sinosuthora webbiana. The sequence continues at coordinate 57,037 of VXBN01017517.1, forward strand.
ATATTGAACTCAAATATACATTAATTCAGACATTTAAAATACTGTGCATTGACATTAATTCCAGGTAAAATCCATACCTGCCCTAAAAGCCAAGTGAACAGATTAGGCAGAAGGTCAAAAAATGGAAAAACAATGCTGTTTATGCATAAGTCCATCAGAAATTTTCCCATAATTCATACAAATCTATAAAATCTGACAACTATTTCAGATACTTAGAACCTGGGCATATAATTTGTACCAACCACATGAATTAATGCAGAAAACAAAGTAGAAGGTGGGAAGTACTTGAGTAAACTCTCCATGTGTTTGAACACATACAGACACTACTGAGTGCAAGGAGTTGAGGCACTGCCTCTCAGTGTTGGTCATCCAGGTAGTTTCCAAAAATCCTCACATCACTTATCTTTAGCTGCCACAACACCTGTAATAATTCAATCCCCAGCCATATGCTATCACTCTGGAAGAATGACTTCATACTACACACAGGGAACAAATACAAATCATTTAGTTACATGATGTTCCAGATGTTCATATCTAGAAGCCGGTTGCATAAGCATGAAAAAAGCAGATGACCAATAATGTTAGGTGTTCACATAGGTGTTATTTGTTTACAGCATGAATTTATTTTCCAGGCAAAATGTTAAATGCATTTTGGTTAAATAGTTTCCATCCAGTTATTTTAATATGGGCAGGGCATATATCCAAAGCACTGGAGACAAAAAGCACTGAAATGCATGGTTTCACATTTCTTTGCAAGATTGGTTTCCATTTCTTTGAATATAGCAACACTCTTGTTAGCTTAGTGTATCATTTTTAGTAGATGCCACAGCTTTTCCTCAGTCAACCATTTTGCTCTAGAAATTTTGTGTTTTGGCTTCAAATTCCAAGAAACACTACTATTCTCATTCAAAGTGAGGATCTTTTACAAGCAAGAACAAAATCTGAACCATAATGGTGAGCTTGAGACAGGGTGACAATAAATGGAAGCTTTTCTCTGTGCTGTAATATCATGTTCAGGTATTATGTGGTAAAGAAACGTGTTCATTTCTAACATCTTTACAGGTTCTTTCCATTACATCATTAAATATTTAATCTGTAAGTTATCTCATCCTGGAAAGAAGAGTAAAACAATACTGTGAAGCATCTTTATACTGATATTAAGGTACAAAGGGCCTTACTGAACACTACTCAAAGCACAAAGTTGCTATTGTTACAGGCTCATTTCTAAATAGAACCTCAAATTCCATAAAGAGGGGAATGAAATGCAGAAGCATTCAAGCACAGACTTCCGGAAAATTGATCATATTCATTTACAGAGGTTTCATTGCTTTAAAAATGTCTGAGTGAAACTTATTAAATAAGTAACCATCACTGTAATCCATTCCCTGATCATTCTAATCTTTGACAGTCAGAAGTATGAACACTGAGAATCTTGCCAAGGATTTCACAGCACAGTTTCCAGTATGGCAGCATGTTTAATAAAGCTCTGCCTAGCTATGGGAATGCACACTGAAGAGCAGTCTGTATTGGAGGACTGCCTATAACATGGCAAGGACCAAAATGCCTCCTTATACTTCATACTGAAGCATCTTGACCCAATTCCTAAGTTTGATTTACTACTAGAATTAGCTACCTTGGATGTATATTCTAATCTACACAAGAAGAATTATTCCCTAGTAACACTGGAAAAATTACAAAGGCAGCAATATGAAAGAAGAAACTACAAAATATAAGGGGAAAAATAAGATCTGCCTCGGAAATGTGCCAACAGCTTAGCAACAAAAGATACTAATAGAAAAAGAAGTCAGAATTTCTAGGGGATGGTGACACTGTGAAAACTGCTTAAGCTTGTTTAACTGCATACCTTTAAAGCTACTTGAGGTATTTTATAATGCCTGATACACTAGCCCAAAGTCTGCCTGTGGTACAAATAATATTTACCTCAAAGCATATGCTGCAAA
>VXBN01017589.1:0-23445 GCA_013397395.1 Sinosuthora webbiana
GGTGTGAGGGGCTGGGGCTGTGACAGGGTTGGGGCAGGGGGTGTGACGGGCTGGAGTTGGTGCAAAGGGGATAGGGGTGTGAAGAGCTGGGACGTGAGGGGCATCAGTGACTTTAGTCTGTAGTTCTTCTTGGGAAATCAGAGGAGACTGCGGACGGGACACGGCTCACACGGGAGGGGGCTTAGGGGGACAGTGTGCCTGTCGTCTGTGCCAGGGTGGAGTGGTGCAGGGGGAATTGGCCTGAGGATTGAGGATATCAAGCGCTGTAGGAGCCTGGGGCTGGAAGGAGGAGAAGCGAGAGGGTCAGGATGGACCTTGAGCAGTGCATCCGGTTAGGGGCTGCTTCAGGAGGAAGGATCTGAGATTCCTTTCTCATCCCTCATATCTGCCCGTTCCACTCCCTCCTTCCCTGAGATCCCAGATGAAGGACACTCTTGTGGGAAGGAATCAGATGTGCTGTAGGGTCCGGACAGTGCCTGTCATGGTACTGCAGAGGGGTCTGAGCAGTAACTCTCCCATGAATCAGAGTCCCAGGGCTGGTTGCAGTGTTGGTCTCTAATAAAACAGTGACCTGTGGGTTGAGGCAGCCCATGTCCAATTTCTTGTTTCTGCTCTACTCTCCTCTCCTCCTGCCCTCTCCATGCAAATCCCTTGTTGCCTTCAGCAGAGTATCCTCTTCTGTACAAACATGCTCCGGGCTGAGGTGGGAGTTTTCCTGATGACTTGGCATGTGTCAGCCAGGGACAGCAGAGGAAGCATCCAGGTGGGATGTGCTGGCAGGTTCCCTCCATGCCCTGCTGAGCTGGTACAAGTGTTGCCTTGTGTGTGGTGTGATGGGCATGTCCTGGCATTTAGCTGTGAGCAGGACAAGGGAGCCAGGCATTTAGTTTTAATTCTCAGATGTCTGGCAGCAGCAGCAGCAGCAAAACACTCTGGTCTGCAATGAGAGAGAGCTCGGGGTGTGATTTGTGCACTCCCTGCATGTGATTCAGCCTTCGTTGACAGTGTCAAGGCTAATGCTGTGTTACTGAATCAGGATGAGCTTTATTGCTGGTGGAGGTGGAGAAAACCACCTCCTGATGTGCCAGTGGGGCTGGCATGACTTTAGTATTGTTCTTTGTCAGAGAGATTAAAGAGAAACTTTGTCAGGATTGTTTAGAAAAGCTATCTTCCATATTGTGGGAGAGGGGATGAGAAAACTGCTCTGCTGTGAAAGTGAAGCTCCTGAGGGCAGTTTTGTGGCCCCACTGAGGCAGAGGCTGGTGCTGGATCCACACTTAGTAGAGCTCTGGGCTGTCCTCATCCCCACTTCTAAACAGGGCAATCACTGCCTTCAGGAGGATGTGGCTTTGACATCACTGATTGGGAAATCCTGATGTGATTGTTGCTCCAGTGCAAGGGACTTGGGTCATATCTTTGGATCTCACAGTTGTGTCCTCCCTCACAGTTGTGTCCTCCTCTGGATGTGCCTTGATCCTGTAGGGAACACCCTCCACACTCAGGCCACTGAGATCCTCAGCTTTTGAGGCAGGAGGTTCATGTTCTTTTTTCCTCTCTCCTGGGCAGCTGCAGCTGCCACTGCCATGTCAGACCTGGGAGGACGTGCTGCACTGGGGGTTCACTCTCAGCACAGCACTCACAGGTTGCTGCTGAGCTGCCCGGCCTGGTAGGGACTGGTGATGCTGGTTTGTTGCTGGTTTGTTGCTGGTTTATTTCTGGTCCTCAGCTGCCTCACAAGTTGTCCCATGTCGAGGGCAGCAGTACAAAACGGGGCTTTTCTGTCGGAGTGGGAGGAGCAGCTAAGCCTGGGTAATGTCAAGTAGGGTATGTGGGTGCAAATAGCATCATGTTCACAACATCTTTGTTTAATGTTTTAGTCCAGTTAGTCTGCATAACTGTCTAAAAATAGGACATATTTTCTCTAAGTCCTCTAGTTCAAAGCCTCATAAGCCATTTTTTCCCGGCATAAGTCTCTTCCTTCTCTTTTGAGCCTGAAATTCATACAAGGCAAAGTTATCAGGAAAACCAAGAAGAGTGAATGAACTCTGTTGAATCCTTAAGTTTCAGCCACCCAAGAGGAAGTTCATTGAAGTTGCAGGAACTTTCTGGCAGCCTCTTGAAGGTGAATTAAGCAAGCTGAGTAAACAAGCAGCCTTGTGGCCACCATAGACCTTTATTCTAGCATCAACTTCTGTGCACGTCATAAGAGCTCAGGGTCATCAGCCTCTGGCTGCAGGTGACTTAAGGCAAAGGTGACATCCGTGGTGAGGGGATGGGGCTGTCTCTGCTGGGACACCCCAGGGTTTGCTCTACCTCCTGGTCTTGGGACAGATGCAGCCTGTGGCAGCGGCCCCCCGGAGTCACCCTGGCTCAGGGTTTCGGCGTGCGAAAGAGGGAGTGTGTGTTTAAATTTCAGAGCTGCTGCTGGACCCAGCCCAGTGCTCCCAGCGGCATAAATATCTGGCCTTCAGCACAGCCGTGGAAACTTGCTCTGTGTCCTCCTGCAGATTGCTCCAGGTCCTGGCTGTCCGTGCTGACATGGTGACCGAGCGGTGGCTTTCGGCAGCAGGCAGACGGGGACAGCTGCTCCGCAGAGGTAACCCTTCCCCTTTGCACACAGGCCACCGACCCAGGCACTTCGCAGTGTTCCCAAAAACTAGGGGTAGGGAAGAGCCTGGGAAGAGCAGTTTGCTTCCAGCAAGTTTCCCTTTGTCCACGAGCTTAAACTTTTTTTAATTTAATTTTAAATTTAAACTCCGTACCTTATTTTTGTTCGGTTTCTGAATACGATCTTCTGGATTACTTTAGGAATACACTGTGAGGACCGTGGTCTAATCCTGTTCTCCTCAGCTGGCTCTTGCTGTCAAAGCACAGTGACATAGCATTTCAGTATTTCACTGATGTTTGTGACTGAAATTGGCTCTGGTAGATGAGGGAGGGCACATGAGATCCAGGGCTGCACGGGGGTAACCAGTCACCCAACAGTCCCACACACGACCCGGCAGCGGTGCCGGTGCTGGCTGTCAGTGTCAGACAAAGCTGAGCAGGTCGTGGCAGAGGCAGGACAGGGGCTTGGAGGAGGTAGTCAGGAGGGTATTTGAGGTGGTCACGATGGGGTTTGGAGGAGGTGGTCAGCAGGGCCATGGGCGGGCACTGTCCTGCCCGCAGACCTCTGAAGTGATTCCTGGAATCAGCGGTGCTGAGGCTGTCTGCACGTGGCTGTGGGTGTGTGTTTGCCTCAACACGGGTCTGAGGTGTTGAGCTGTTGTGGGTTCTGTGTCAGATTGGTGCAATGGTTACGCCATCTCTGTTCTGGTATTCGAGACACAGACTTCCAAGGATCTTCACAGTGTGTGGAGAGGATTTTATAATGAGCCTCATGAGGCTTTGCTAATCAGAAGAGCATTGTTGTACAGAATTGCTTTCTGGTGTTGATGGGCTCTGTCTTACTTGCATGATGCCTTTTGAAAATTATGTATTTTTGTACAGTACATCTTGTTGCCCTTTGGGGAATATTTCGTCTGTGGCTGTTGAATTATGGACTGGAAATCTGCAAATGTTCTTGGAGACTGAAGGATTGGCACAACAAGAGACTCTTGGGCTCCTCGGAACAACAGAACCTGACATACAAATGATGTTTTAATTGGGTGAGATGATGTTACAGTGCTTATGCCTGAAAGGTATTTGCTCTCAGATCCCAGCCTGGCTTGCCCTGATGATGACATTTTAGATGTTAGGGGTTTTGTGGTTGTGTTGTACTGATTCTTTTGCTTAGGGCAGGAACAAACTGATAACCACAGATTCGTCGGGCTGTGTTGCTGCTTCACATCAGGTGCTGCAGAGTAATCTCTGCTTTTTCCAGAAGTGTCTCTGTTCAGAGATGCACTGCTGCAGTAATTTTGGAGACTCTGGGAAAGTCTGGACAAGCAGAAGTGATTTCCATAGTGAGGACAAGTAAGATTTTTCTGTAGAACTAGTTTTATTTTTTTGGTAACACTCTGAAATGTGCTTGCCTTGGCAGAGTGCCTGGGAAATTACTTTCCCAAAGCAGGGTTTAGAGTGGAATGATTGATGTGCCAGTATGAATCCTTTTGGTCAAGAAGATTGTGAAATGCATCTTCCCCAAAATATATGTTTTGAGATGACGTTGACCGGAGCCCTGCTTGATTGTAGGAAGGGTTCAGAGCAGAACTGACTCAAGATGTATCTTAGTTTCATTATGACTTCTTGAAATGCTTTAAAATTCACTGTTTCCGTCATAGTGTCTGGAAAATGTCTGTGTTCTCCAAGGCTTAGCCAAGAGCTTGTGAACATCTGGGATCGTTTTGGTCAGGTCTATTTGGCTTTGCAAAGGGCTCTGAAATGCATGTGTGTGTTGGGGTGCTTTCTTGGGGACTTTACAGACAGGCTCTGCTCAAAGTTTCGAGTTTTGGGGAGTCTGTGGTTTGCAGGGGAATCCTGACCATGGAGGAGGAAGTGGCAGGATGAAAGCACAAACCAGACTCAGAAGTGTCTGTTATGGTGCTGGGTCAAGCCAGAGCCCATCTCTGGGGCTGGGGCATGGCCACAGCCTGGTAACCTCTGTGTTACCCAAAGCTGTTGCTGCATTTCCTGATTTGCCCTGGTCTGGGAACTGGAACTTGAAATAACAAGAACCAGAGCGTGCATGTTCAACCCTTAACAAATATGTGGGCTGGAGACAGGGAATGGTTTTGGTGATTTGAAAGGGCAGATGAGCTGATAGAGAAGCATTTCTTTGATGGGCTGTTAAGACAGACTTTACTGCGAAACACATGCCTATCTCATTAGGACAGGCTTTGTCAGGCCTTTCCTGGCAGAGCTTGGCTGAGATGGCTTCAAAATAAGCAATGCTTTGTGCAGTCATCTTGTTGATGGGAACTTAAGCTCAAATCCCTCTATCCTGCCTGACTTGTCACAAGCGTTTTTCAGTGGAACTCTTGATTTCATCAGAATGCAATCTGGGATATTTGTGAAAATGGCCAAATCAGCTTTTCACCTTAAAGTTGTTTATATGGATTCTGCTGGAGATGTTGGCTCTTGAAAGCTGTTAACCCCATGAGGGCTGGTGGTCAGAAACCCACATCTCTGAAAATACTCGTGGGTTCTCGTGTCCGTGGGGTAGAACTTGTGCTGTGGAACTCAGGGACATGGGGATCTCTGGAAAAGGGTTGTTGGTGAGCACGAACTGGAGGAGCCTGATGAGCTGCCAGCAGCTGGCTGTGTCAGGAGGCAGTAGCTGTTGGCTGGCTGTGAGCTCTGTGGCTCACCCTGTACCCCCAAGATGCTGCCAAAGGCATGAGGATGTTATGAAAGGTGTGAATACTTTGCTCAAGCGTTTTGTTTTCTGGGGGCTGAGGCAGAAATCCAAATGGTCAGAGCACACTGTGAGTCTTGGCAGGATCACACTGACACGGTCGCTGCTCCTTTCCCTGCTGAAAAGGCAGGGGAATCTCTGTTGTCCAGGCTGCTATTGCTGTGTGATTGTGGCCAAAAATAGTAAGGAAACAGCATTCCCATCTCGTTCCCTGAGAGGATGTTGTACTGGTTGGTGTGGAAAAGTGATTCTGGTGTTCTCTGGAGGTTTTCTTAGGGAGGTGTGTGCAGTCAGACTGGGACCCCTGTGTTTTCCTGCTCCGTGGCTGACGGGGAGCTGCAGCAGACACAGCAATCTGCTCCATCCTCTGCTGCGCATGTTCCCGGCCCTGCTGAATCATCTGAACTTGTGCCTGGGCACAATTGCTCTCTGTCAGCTGCATCCTGGGATCAGAGCACCGTGGCTGGTGCCCAGGGTATTTTGCTAAAGTCTACAAAACCAAGTAGCACTTTCCTGGGAGTCCAAGGGTAAACATAACAAAACTTACAGGCTGATGGATTTATTTTTCTTCCTGGTTAGTCCACGGGATCTAAAATCTGCTGCTGCAAAGAGGAGGAGGCTTGCTATTGGTTTTGTGGGCATTTTCCTGCATCTGGGAGCACTGGCAACATAGCAGTGAAACCCAGGGCCCTGTTGGATGTTTGGCTCCAGACAGAAGGCTGCATGCATCTGTGTGATCCTAAGTGACACATCACCCAGCTGCTGCTTTTCTGCCCCCATTGCTTTTCTGGGGAGCTGATTGTCCCTTCCAAAGCAGCAGTGGCACTTGCTGGTGTCCCAGTGACCCTGAGACTTTTGGGAAATCCAAGCTGGTGTGTGCAGCAGTGCCAAACTTGGTCTCACTGACCACCAGCAGTGCTCCTGTTCAGAGCCACAGCTTGTTCCACTCAGCACTTTCCTGGAGTTCCATTTCAGTGCTGCTCTGAGTCTATGACACCCTGTGCCCACTGTGCCTTGGGAAGTGGTGTTGCTGCTTCTGTGAGCTCCTCCCTCACCAGCCCTGTTCTATAATTACTGATGTTCCTGAAACCGGATCCTTCCACGTGTCCTGCTCAGGTTTGGGAGGACAAGGGGTCCCTAAGCAAAGTGACTGCCTTGGAGTACAGCCAAGAGGACTTGAGCAGTTTGGGAAAGTGTCATCTTGCAGTGGTTCAGTGACTTCTGAACCTTCAATCTCCTCACCTTTGGGATGCTAAAGGAAAGGGGAATATATCCCAGACAGCTCTAGCATGCGAGTGCCAGGTTTGTTGCGTGATCCCAAAGCATTGCCACAGTTTCACAGCCACCTCTGCTGTGCCCTCGCCTGTGGGGGGATGATCCTCTCTCCTTGCCAGACTTAATGATCTTCTCAAATAGCAGCACTTCTGTGCCATTTCCAGCACTGAGAAGCCCCAGTGGTGTCACCTTTCCAGTACCTGTTTGTTTCCTGGCCGCTGTCCTTGTTCCGATGGGTCAGACCCACGTGCCCCTCCTGGCCAGAGGTACTCTGGGCTGTCCTGAGTTGACCACTAAACACAAATGCCAGTCAGCGGTTGGCAGAATGAGATGCACCAGTTTACTTCCTGAAAATAATCCTGGAGATGCCTTCTACAGGAATGTACAACAGGAGAAGGTGGTCACGAGCAGTGCAGGGAGCTGGCCTGGGGCTGGGCAGGCCAGACCTGCAAGTGTGACTGCAAACAGGTGTCAAAATCTGTAATACAGGAATAAACAATGACACTTGGCACTGATCTATTGCTCTGCACTTCCAAAACATGCTGTCTCCATGAGCTAACACAGCCAGGGAAAGATCAGGAAGGAAGCACTGCAAAAATCCTGGGTTTGTCTCTTTGTGGTGGGTTTTGGTTTTGGTTGGGTTTTTTATTTATGATCACGGAAATGGAAGTAGAGGACTTGACCAGATTTGCTGCAGGTCATGGAGCAGCACTTCAAGTAAGAGCTAACAACTGTGCAGCTCTTCCCTGCCTGCCCTGCTGTCAGCCACGGAGCCTGCTGAGGGCAGAAGTCCCTCTGCTGGGAAGCTGTTGAGGGATGATTTCTCTGTCTTCCCATATCTGCCATCTCAAGATTTTGGAGCACATCTCATGCATGCTTGCAGCTGCCGGAGCCAGGGATGGCTGCAACTCCTGGAGAAGAGCAGCCTGGCAGACCCTGCTTTGCTCATGGCTGAGAGTTCAGTGCCCAATGTCTGCTATTTTTCTGTGTCTGCAATACCTCTTGCACTCTGAACAAAGCCAGCAGCAAGTTCCTTTTGGAGCAAAACGTCATGACCTGGTTTTGGGGACAGCATCAACCATGGTACAAAAAGAAAAGAATCTGGCAAGTTTTGTAACCTTTTTAGTGAGCTAGGGGTTTTTTTCCCCCCCTCAGTGCCCAGGAAGTGGGTGAGTTAAAACATGCAATAGATGTGTTATTCATTTTGGCAAGCCAGGCTGCTCGAGGCAGCTGGGGGAATCTCCTGCACCCTGTGTCACAAGTCCCTGAGTAATTAGAAGCAGCTAATGGCCATGGCAGCTCTGGCAGCACCCCTCTGCTTAATGAGCCCAGCACAGGGAAGCACAGGTGGTGCACACCGAGTCCCCTTGGAGAGAGAATCACAGCACTGGACTCTGGGGCATGGTACAGCATCTAAGCAAATGCTTCAAGGGGAAGAATCTGGCCCAGAATGTCCATCCTGGTCAGTGCTGTGTGGGAGGGCTCTTCCTTGCTAGCTGTAGTAGTTTATTTTTGTGTGTAGCCTGCCTTGGGGCCAAGACTTTGAGTAAGGGAGGAAACACTCAGCTAGTACGTGCTGCTGTGATCTCATTGGCTACTATGGGGATATGCTGATCTTCAGGAGCAAACATAAACATGTTTTCAGCGTTCGTCTCTCCTGTTTTGGACTCTTAGTTACCTTTCCTGTATTGCAGCATCTGCTTAGCTCTTACTTGGCTTTTATTAGTAGTAGCTGACGTGTAGGGGGAGGAACAGAAACTGGTACTTGGTCAGCAGATCCTGGAAGCAGTGACACTACCTGAGGAAGTCTGCAAAAGGTGGTCAACCAGCAGCAATCACATCTCCTTTATGGATTCAGGTCAGTTTTTGATGGTGGATTCAAAATGTGCTGCCCTATGGAGGGCTGAGTTCTCATCTCACCCCTTCTGTTTCTTTTGGCTGTGAATTTGGTGAACATTCTTGTCCAGAGGAATAAACACAAGCGAGGAACGCTCCCATGGTATCTTGGTTTCCTTCTGCCATTCCTTATGGCCTCTTTTATAGTACAGTTGTATTGAACAACTGCTTTGAGCAGATCAACTCTGTGACTTGACTCTTGGGAGGTTTGGGCCTTTCTTTGGTGCTTGGCTTTCCCTGGAAACTCTGAGATTGGCTCCAGGGTCTATGTGCTAATGAGCAGGATTGGCTCCCAGGGGAGCTGCCAGGCCACAGGGGCACAAGCTGTTGGTTGATGAACTAGAGGCTTGTATCCTGGTTAGCTCTGGAGAAGCACTACCTTCTTGCAGGGAATCCATACTGAAGATTTATTTCCTTTTAACTTTTATTCCTGTTTTTTTCCTCTTCTGGCTGTGCCACGTCTCTCTCCCTGCTCCCACTGATGGTTTGGCTTGGCGTAGATGCCAGCTTCTAGGAAAGACAAACCTGTTGCCCAAGCTGTTTGCAGCCAGCAGGCATCAGCCCAAGCCCAGAGCCAGCAAACAAACCCTCCCTGCACCGGCTGCAGAGGAAGCTGCTGGCTCAGCCAGGGTTACCAAAGCTCCTTGGAACAGGCATTGAGGCAAGGGCACAGCAATTCACGAGATGCTTGTCCTCTTGCTCATTCCCAGCCTGTGGGAAGAGGGAGGAAAACAGCTTTGCTAGATCCTCTGGATATCCTTAGGGAGAAATTCACAGTCTCCATCCTTGTTTCCATCAGTGTCCTGTGACAGCTGCTGAGTGGAAGAAAGGGGTGGGTGTCTGTGGCAGGCACAAATTTCTATCCATCTCCCTGCAGCTTGAAGCTTGTGTGCTGTGCTCTGGCACGGGACTCAGCCAAGAGGAGGAGACCAAGTTATCCCTTCTCCTGCTCTGGCAACTTGGCCACTGGATGCGGAGGCACCAAATGGCTGGAGAGGTCCTTTGGCTGGAGGGGTGGAGATGGGCCCTTTGGCTGTCCTTTGTCATCCCCAGTGCTGTCCCACAAAGATTCTGGGCTGTGGTGCTGGCAGGGCAGGTCCCTCCTTGTGCTCAGACAGAGAGTTTGGACAAACCTCTGGAGAGCTCCCAGGCTCCCCTGTTCCCACTGAAGGGCTTGCAGGGGAACCGAGTGGAGCGTGTGAATCCTTGGTGAATCTCCACAGTCTCTGCCTGCTGCCTCAGTGCTGTCCCTGGAGTAGGGACAAGGGCTGAGGTCTCTCTCCTGCTGGGGCCTCTGCTCAGCTGGCTGGCTCCTTGAAGGCATGCACAGGCATGGCCATGCCCTGCCCTTTACCCAGGCAGTGGCTGCCTTGGCCTTTCATCTGCCAGAGGCAGGGGCTGCAGCCTCCCGTGTGAGATCAGTCCTTTTTTCCAGTCCTCTCCCTCTATCCCAGTTGTTTAGAAAAGGGGAAGGGCTGAGGGAGAGGCAGGTGTGCGAAGAGCTCCTGCAGCTCCCCTCTGCCCAGGCCCCTGAACTCTTGGCCTGCAAGGAGATATACAAACAACACATTCAGAGCCTTCTGGTAAAAGCTTTTCTCTCTCTGGCTCCCCAGCCACTCTCAAAGGGGGGGATTCACATCCATACCCTTTCTGTAATGCCTGTGTGCACGAGTAGCCTTAGCTGGAGGCCCGTGGAGCTGTCTGTCCATGTCTCATCCTCTGCTTTCCCCCTCCTCACAACCATCCAGGACTGACTCCAAGCACAGTTTTAGAGTTGCTTTTTTGGGTTTTGGGGAGTGAACTGCATGCCAAAAACTCGCTGCTGCCCTGGGGAGCACATGGCCCTGAGCAGAGCTGGCGGATAGAGGACAGCATGTCAGGGATGTGCCCACATCATTCCAACGTGTCCCATGAGACATCTGGGGCAAAGCAGAGAGCTCTGTCTGCAGTGGGTTTAAAGCAAGAGGCTTGTGCTGGATGCCAGGGACAAAGGGAATCTAATGAGCTGCTCATTAAACTGCTGCAGGATGGATTTTCCACTGTAGACAAGCTTCTCCTGCCACAAGCTTCCCCCACTAACTGCTCTTCCAGGCAAAAGTGTTTCCCTGATGTTTGTGTGATCATTTATATATAACCCTGAAAACGGTGAAGTTCATTACCCTCCATCTCCAATGAATAGGTTTTCCTGCCTGCCTGCCATGTCCCACCGCGTGGGATGTGTGAGCAGAGGCCAAGGATAACACAGCCCTTCAATGGTCCCTCAGTGCTCGTGTGGAGGCACGGGAAGGGAGCACCCCTCTGCCTGCTCCTGCTGCCAAGGAGCACAGGGCAGTGTGCTCACTGTTGCCACTAATGTGCCTCACTTGGAAACAAAGCCACCTGTCCTGCAGTCTGAATTCCCAGTGTGGAGGGAAAAAAATGAAGCCCCCTCAGCCAGAGGAGACCCAGGCTCTGGTGCAGCACCAGCTCCAGGGGTAACTTGTGTCCTGGCTTTGTGACGTGATTATGTTCACCCTCCCACCTGCAGGTTTTGTTCTCTCCCTGAGCTGTTTCCTTGCTCTTTCAGGGAGCTCTGACCTTGATGTCTTTCCAGCAATCTGAGGAGCTGGCTGGAGCTCAGGTTTGAAGCTCCAGGTGTAAGGGTCTGCTGCAGGAGGGCAAACAAATCCAGAGAGTCCTGGGTCACTGCTGCCCTCCCCCAGCAAGCCCTGAGCTGTGCTGTGGGCTTGGGCATGGGCATGGGACACAGACCATCCCAGAGCTTGGGGTTGCCCTTATACAAGGCCCCTGCAAGATCCTGCATTAGTTTAATTTGGGTCTGCAGACTGAGGCTTTCTTGGTTGAACCTAGATTTCAGTGACTTTCCTGATGGGTATTTCTCCACTTAAAAACAGCTCTCTTAAGGAAGTGGATGAAACTTTATATAAGATGGGCTTGAGATATTACTTATTCAATGAAGAGTCAGTTTAGGAATCAAGATCCAGCGTGGTTGGGAGGGAGGTGGGAATGTCTCTGCCATAGCCACGGTACCGGTGCTGCAGCGTTTGGACGGCTGGAGCTTTTTGTGGGCGCTTTGGGATGGAGTAAGGCAAACAAGGAATGGAAGTGTGTGGGGGAGGATGGGGCCGTTCCTCCCACAGGAAACCCAGGATTAAGACACTGGTTGGATTGTGTGGCTGTTTGGGATCGCACTGCTGGACCCCGTGGCTGAGCACGGCCCGGCAGCTGCGCAGAGCAGCAGCAACACGTTCAGCCCCGCTCTTGGCAGAGGAGCCAAGTGAAAACAAACACAAAGGCTGTAGCTGGCAGCACTCTGACGGGAAGGAGTGCGGCTGTAGGGCCAACAGGAAGCCATCAGTCTTGCAGATGGCTTGCACGGGCCAGGGACTTTTAGCCACTGCCTGCTGCTGCACTGGGCCCTGCTCCCCCAGTATCTTCCACCCACGGGCACGGTGCACCCTGATCAGCTGCTGCTCCCAATCCAGGCTCTGCCATGGCCGGGCAGGGACAGAGGGTGAAGCCAGCCCTACTTTGATCCTTCTGGAGGTGTTGGCTCTATCAGACCCTGGCCATGGCTGTTACCATCACATCCCAGGTCATTGGCAGCTCTGGGGGACACTGTCTAGCATTTCTACTATGGGACTTGTAAGCTGGGGACACCTGATCCCTGGGTGGCATCTGGGCTGGTTTGTGATCTGCTGGGCTTTAAAAACAATTATGTGAGCTTTTGCTTCCTTGAGTCCTACAGCATGTTTATTCCAGAGTGCAGAGGGATCTGGAATGGGCCTTGCTCTGCATGTCTCACTGGCTGAGGAGCAAGCACAGAGCAGGACTGGTGTGGCTGGTGACACTGCCCTGCTGCTGAGCTGCTCCATGCAGGTACTCAGTGGCCTCTCTCCATGTCCTGCAGGCTAGCAGGAACAGCCTGGTGGGGTCCATCTTGGATAGACGCGGATGATGCCAGAGCTATGACAGGGATTGCAGTCTTGGCACTGAGGGGTGATCAATTATGGAACAACTACAGGAGGAAGTACCTGAGGTCAAGGAAGAGGAAGAGGAAGAGGCAGTGATGGTGGCAAGTGGAACCTCAGACCCAACTGGAGGACCAGACAGCTCGCTGCCTTCAAGCAGCTACACAGGTGAGTGGAGCCACAGGAGCTCATCCTGTGGAGCACCCAGGCACCCACAGCCCCCAGGCAGTGTGCTCAGCTGTAAGGGCAGAGGATCTGTCCCTGGATGGAGTTCAGCTGGTTTTAAGCTCATCCCTTTGTGAAATAATGCTCCAAGTTATGGAGAGGCTTATTTCTTCCTCTGAGGTTACTGCACAACCATTAGAAATGTGTTTTGGAGTGGAAATTAAAAGGACAGACAGGTAACATTGTGCTTCAGAGCAAGGGACCTCGCAGGGTGGTTGGGAATGCTTCCTTGGACACTTCTTGAGGTCCTCAGAACAAAGTGATTGTAGGAGGTGGAAGAGAAGGTTTGTGGATGCAGAAGAGACTCCTCCAGAGCCCTTGATGTTCCAGCTGGGATGTCCTGTGCCAGCAGCCGGCCAAACAGGGATTAAAAAATCCGCTGCTTGGGGTTTCATTGCCAGGACATGAATGCCAGAGGGAAGAAAGGAGCATTGATGTGGAGTCTGAGCTGCTGGGACATTCTTGGCTCTGTTCATGGCATTTGCCTGCAGCCAGTGCCAGATTCCAGATGTGATACCAGGGGCAGGCAGGGCAGGGCTGGAAATCCCTCCTCAGCCCCACGGCTGGAGGAGCTGGCCAGGCCAGGAGCTGGGCCTGTGGCTGTGACATGGAAGGACATGTCCCTGTGTGTGTTTGCAGACCTGTCACAGAGCTCCTCTCCCTCGCTGTCGGACCAGCTGCAGCTGGGCTGCGAGGAGGCGGCGCTGGGAGCGCTGAACGTGGAGTGCAGGGTCTGCGGAGACAAAGCCTCGGGCTTCCACTACGGTGTGCACGCCTGTGAGGGCTGCAAGGTGAGTCCCAGGGACAGCTGGGGTCAGCAGCACCAAGCAGGGGTTACATCCCAGGGACTGTGTGCCCTGGGAAGGGGGCTGAGATGAGCATGGCCCAAACTTTGCCTTGTCACGCTTTCCTGTGTAAGACAAATCCATCTTTCCCCACAGGGACCCTGAGTTTGCTTTTAAAAATAGTTTCTGTGCTGCAGATGAGCAGTGAGCTGTGTATTTATCTCCCTGTGATCACTGGCTGCAGCTTGGATGTTCATCTGGAATTCTTTCCCCTGCAGTGAATCCAGCAGGGTTGTGTTAGCAGCCCAGGTGCTGCCAGACATTCCTGCAGGCTGGGGTCGGCCCATGGCTTGTTCCTCCATCCCTCTCTGTGGGCTGCGGCAGTCACAGCACCAGGCATGGAGTGCCCCCCACACTTCTTCCTCTGCAGCCCCTTTCTGGCACCACATGACCTCTCCTTGGGACAGAGACTCTGCTTGCATCAGAGAGACCCAGGACTCCCCCTCCTCACCCCCCTGACGCTCCTGGGGTTAACAAACCAGCCTGGTCCCAATCCACAGGCACTGCTGCTCCATGTCCCCTTGCTCCTGCCTGCAGGGTTTCTTCCGCCGGACGATCCGCATGAAGCTGGAGTACGAGAAGTGTGAGAGGAGCTGCAAGATCCAGAAGAAGAACCGAAACAAGTGCCAGTACTGCCGCTTCCAGAAATGCCTCTCGCTGGGCATGTCACACAATGGTGAGTGTCACTGCTCCCACAGGCCTTCCCAGCTGGGTGACACAGGGCAGCTGCCCTCCTGTGAAGGGTGCCCATGGCCTGCTGTGCTTTAGCCCACGGCTCTTCTTGCTAGGGGATCATTCAAACCCAGTGCTTCAAGCATTTGACTTCTCTTCCCCTTTTTCTGTATGAGAAGGGGCTGTTCATTCCCACCATGCAGTACAGCTGCTGGCTCATGGCTGTCCCTTATGGACTGGCACAGAGGGAACTGGACACACAAATTGTTCTTGTGTGCTGGGACTTTTAGACTTCAAGTGTAAGAATCTCAGACCCAGACAAGCAAAGGTGTTTATTTGGAAAGCAGGGTTTGTGCAAGAGCCCAGAGGAATGGGATAGGAGTCTGGTGTGAGGAAGCAACAGTGGCTGATTTATGTGTTAATCTGGAGAAGCTGCAGCCTGGAGAAGCACTGTGTTATGTAGCTGCAGGTGTTCTCCAGCAGACCTGTCTGTCTGCAGTGGCTGCCTCTCTGGATGCATCTCCTGGCGTCCCCCTGCTGTCCTGACTCCCAGTTTTGCCCCCCAGCAATCCGCTTCGGGCGCATGCCAGAGGCAGAGAAGAGGAAGCTGGTGGCAGGGCTGACAGCAAGCGAGATTGGCTGCCAGAACCCACAGGTGGCTGACCTGAAAGCTTTCTCCAAGCACATCTACAACGCCTACCTGAAGAATTTCAACATGACCAAAAAGAAGGCAAGAGGTATCCTGACTGGGAAGGCCAGCAGCACTCCAGTAAGTTCCCTCCCAGGGCAGGTGGGGTTGGTCGTGGCCAGCATGGGGGGACTGTTCTCTGGGAGATGCTGCACATCTCCCTGTGGCTACAGCTGTTCCACATGCACCATTCCCACCTGCAGCCATGTGGGCTCTTCATGTCCTGCCCCTTTCTGGGAAAAATCCTGTTGCTCTGCACACTTGTGCTGGGGTGGGTGGGTGCACATTGCCTGGGTACTGTCAGCCCCAGGGGCAGGGCACAGGGACAGGCAGACAAACATGACTGTCCTGGGCAGAGCTGGCACCTCTCCCCCACCAGCAGACTCCTAACTTGCTTCTTGTTCAAGCAGCCTTTTGTGATCCATGACATGGACACCTTGTGGCAGGCAGAGAAGGGGCTGGTGTGGAAGCAGCTGGTGAACGGCATCCCCCCCTACAAGGAGATCGGGGTGCACGTCTTCTACCGCTGCCAGTGCACCACGGTGGAGACTGTGCGGGAGCTCACCGAGTTCGCCAAGAGCATCCCCAGCTTCGTAGGCCTCTACCTGAACGACCAAGTGACTCTGCTCAAGTACGGGGTGCACGAGGCCATCTTTGCCATGCTGGCCTCCATCATGAACAAGGACGGGCTGCTGGTGGCCAACGGGAACGGCTTCGTGACCCGCGAGTTCCTGCGCAGCCTGCGCAAGCCCTTCAATGAGATCATGGAGCCCAAATTTGAGTTTGCTGTGAAGTTCAACGCGCTGGAGCTGGATGACAGTGACCTGTCCCTCTTTGTGGCTGCCATCATCCTGTGCGGAGGTGAGCGGGTGCCCTCGGCCGTGCCAGGGTCAGGAAGAGTCCTCCCTACTTAGAGGTGGTTCAGAGGGGACTGGGGGAGCTGAGCTGCAGCTGGGCTTGAGGTCAGCCAGGGATGTCTCAGGGGCATGAGAGAAGAACTGAACATTTACAAACCAAAGCTTCTCTGTGGCGGTGATGCCAGGCAAGCTTGGACCAACAGCAAGGAATGTAGAAGTGGCATCTCCTCGTGTGCTGCTGTGGGATACACTGTCCAAGGGCACGCTTCTCCCCTTTGTAGCTGCTGAGGCTGAAGCCACGGTGGGTGGGTTACAGTCCCTGGCTCCCTTTCCCCAGGAGCAGCGTGTACTTTGGAGAGCTGCATCATGACCCTGCAGCTACCGTGCTTCCTCTCCACAGACCGCCCTGGCCTGATGAACGTGAAGCAGGTGGAGGAGATCCAGGACAACATCCTACGAGCACTGGAGTTCCACCTGCAGTCCAACCACCCGGATGCCCAGTACCTCTTCCCCAAGCTGCTGCAGAAGATGGCTGACCTGCGACAGCTGGTGACAGAGCACGCCCAGCTGGTGCAGAAGATCAAGAAGACAGAGACAGAGACATCTCTGCACCCACTTCTGCAGGAGATCTACAAGGACATGTACTAAGGACCTGTTATTTATGAGAATGAAGCCATGGATTCCCATCAAGACTCTTTGTACAGAAACAAAGAAAACCCTTCCCAGTGTCTTCCATTTCTCCTACTGGAAACTCTTTTCTATGTGACCCTGACATACGGTACATAGGGCAAGATGCCGTCAGGATTTGCAGCCGCCTCCTGCTCGGCCAGGGCTTCCTTAACACACACTAACAAATCTGCAAAGCTGCTGTTCCCCTTCCTATGGCCCAGCTTTGGCAGCTTCCAGAGTGGAGCAGCCACCCGGTTTACATGGCTCAGGCAGTGAGGTCACTGTGGCACCTCAGGTCCCCAGGGTGGGGAGCTCTGGTCCTTAGGAGGGCCGAGGGGGTGCAGGGGCCAGCAGGGCCAACAGCAGCACTTACAGTGTGTCTGTATTCTCTTGTTCATTTGCACTCTGAAGACGTGGTCCTGAGCCATGAAGTCTGGGACAGTGTGATGAAAGGATGTTTCTATCTTTCCCAAAGAAAAGCTCTGGAGTATTTGAACACAGGTAGGGCTGTCCCAGCAGAGACCCTCAGCTGCAGCTCCCCTTGTGCTCTGGAGTGTGTTCCTGTCTCCCAGCAGGACTGTGAGCTCTGCCTTCCCAGGTGCTGTGTAGGAGCCTTTGCTCCTGGCACCCTTGTCCCATAGGGAACGTGTCCCTTGGCACCTCACTATGAGAGTGGCTGGGATGGGGAAGTAGGAGGGAAAGGATTTGACTCCTTAAAATTCACCTTCAGAGCAGAGGCACAGAATCTGTGGCTGTTCTGCACAGATGTGAGTTACAAAAAAGGTGTGTGGAGGGTCAGGGGCCTTGAGCTGGTCAGGGTCTGGTGTCCTGCCTCAGTTTCCCCTCTGTGAAAGGGACCTGGATTGTCGCATGCTGTCTGCTCGGAGCAGGAGCATGAGGATCTGTTAGTGCATTGGTTGCAGAGAGATTTGCAGCTGTAAATGCCAAGGATTTATAAACAGGGAGGGGGGTGGTTGGGGTGCTCACAATGGGCAGGAGCTTCCCAGTGAGTGTCAGGGAAGCTGCCAGCCCTCCTCTGCCACTGTTCCCAAGAGTGGGAACAGCTCCAGGCTTAGGGGCCTGCCTGAACCCAGCACCATTCTGGGACTTTACCTCACAACTTCTCACAGCTGTAGTGAAACACCACGGTGCTGCCTGGACCAGGCCAGGCCCCTGGTGTGGGGGTGTGTCACTTGGGCTTCAGGCAGGGGGAGGATGGACCTGGGAAGGGCTCGGTTTCCCTTTCAGGATAATGGTGTCTCACCTAAGACGCG
Organism: Sinosuthora webbiana; assembly: GCA_013397395.1. Classification (NCBI taxonomy): domain Eukaryota; kingdom Metazoa; phylum Chordata; class Aves; order Passeriformes; family Sylviidae; genus Sinosuthora; species Sinosuthora webbiana. The sequence goes on from VXBN01017589.1 coordinate 17,708, forward strand.
ACACCTCCCTGTCTGCAGCTCATAGTCCCCCTAGTGTCCTGAGCAGCCTTATTAAAATACTGATATTCCCTAGGAGGGGTTGTGGGAGCAAATTATTCGGTTTTATTTTACTTTCCTCCTCTTCAGGGTAGCAGACTTCCCTGGTGCAATAATTCCTTTAAAACCCAAAGGGGAAGAACACTGGGCTTTCCCTCCCCATTACAGGGCTGGCTGGTCCCAAACCTCCCCCTGCCGCCACACTCCACTCCTTTTGCCGTGCCTCAGTTTCCCTGCCCAGCCCTCCCCTCCCTACCTCGCAGGGGTGTTGGGAATTACCGTTTCTGAAGCACTTTGAAGCCCTCTGGGGGAAGGCACTGGAGACATGCGTGTGCTGGTCGGAGCCCGGGGGATTTGTCCTTCCCAAAACCCCGGTGGTGTCCCCACCCCGGCCGCAGTGCAGGACTCGTGCCCGTCACCTGGGAAACTTTTTGCTCTTCCTTACTCGACAGTATAACAACCCTCAAAACTGAAATGTATATTTTTGCTAGAAGTACAAACCTCCAAGTGTTTTTAATAATATAAATAGTGTCCACAAACTGACTTGACTTTAAATAAATCTGAACTAAATATTTAAGAAACTTTAAGCGTCCAGCTTGTCTTTGTGGGATTTCTCTCAGCACCTGGGCGGGGTGGGGCGGGCTGTACGTGGGAGGATTTCCTGCAGAGGCTACGGGATTCGCTGTGATTTGCTGTGATTTGCCAGGCAATTTAGGGCTCTGTAATTCCCAGACATCGTACCTGCTGTGGTTTTCTTGTCTGCAAACCTAAAGCAGAAGAAAGAGCCAGTCCTGAGCAGGATCCCAGCCTCGGAGTTGGGTGCTTCGTGCCCCAAATGCTGTGGGTGGAGCTGGAAATGAGGTGAAACACCATGAGAAAGGGGAACAGTGAGCTCCAGGGCGCTGCCCTTGGCTGTGGGAAACACCTGGGTGTTAAAAATGATGTCAGACAACTGAGAAGGAGAACAATGAGCTTTAGGGCGCTGCCCTTGGCTGTGGTGAAACACCTGTGTTATAAATGATGTCAGACAAGTAGGTCTATTGAGTTAGCGGCAATTTAATTGAATAACGATTTGATATAAATGACTACAATCTAGTAAATATATTCAAGTATATATATTTGGCAGTAATTAATAAAGTATGATTAAGCTTTGGATAAAGCATAACCGACCGGGGTACAGGGAGGGCTTCTCACCCTACCTCACATACCAAACAGCAATTCAAACTAAACTTGTATACTATATGCTAATGCATATTCATCAATGTTTCCCATAAATTCCCACCTATTTTCAGTTCTAAAACTAATGTCACTATACTTCATGGTGCATGCTCCACTTGTTGCTAGGGGGTCTTCTGTCTTCTTTTGGTGGTCTTTGATGAAGGCTCACACTCTTCATTTTCCTCTGGATAACCTTACAGGTTGCACATGCATATTAAGCTTTGTGTTATGTAAGTAGGCATTATGTTCCAAAAAATTAGCATTTCATAGATAAAACTATACCTTCAGATGTTACACTTGAAACCATCCCAACTTTGTCCATCCCCAAGGTCGATTCTGTCTTGAGACATTGCTTATCACAAAACTACATCCTGTATCCAATTTTCACATGTAACATCTGCAAAGGGGCCCATCTGATTTATAACACTAATTTCCTTTATTGCTTTATAACAATATTAAAAAAAAAAAAAGTTACAATTTAGTTAGCACGAATCATTTCCATTTATCACATGAGAATTTGCAAGGAGAAGCTGGAGACCCTCCAGGCTCCCCTGTGCCCGGCTTGAGTGCCCGGGGGGAAGCTGTTCCATTGCTCCCTGCCTCTCTCATGCAGCTGGGGGCCCAGGGGACCTGCCCGGGGACCGTGTGGTTACCCCAACAGTCAGCAATACATCATCCAGCCCTTCACTCCCTTCCTTCCCAGCGCGATGGGGGAGAGAACTGGGAGAGAAGTGAAATCCGCAGGCTGAGTCAACGACAGTTTAACAGGACTGAAAAAGGAGGAAATAGTAACGATAAAAGAATTAGAACATACAGAATTTAGTGATGCACGTTAGAGCGGTGCCCCCGTCCAGGCTCCTCACTGCAGGGGCCAGCGGGAGCTGCAAAGTCCTTGAATAGGTGTAAATGGTGCTCAGTCAGCCGTGGGCTACCAACTAGCCCGAACACGTCCCCCGCCCGAAACACGTGTTTCCGGCTACTTGGGCCGGTCCCGGGACTCGCTGAGGTCATAAATAGCCGTGGGAGGAGGAGCAGCTCATTTCGCTGCTGGGGAAGAGATGAAGTCAGGTTCGATGGAGGCGTCTGGATCTTCAAGCGCCGAGGCAAGCCGTCCGAGACCCCTGTGCCGGTAAAAGCTTGAGGGTGGGGTGTGTCTGGGAGCAGCTGTTGGGAAAGAGAGGCTGGAGATGGGGCCCTTTGCTGTGGGGGTAGGGAGTGGATTGGGATGGCCTTGATCCACCTTCCCCATTCCCCCTCCGGAGCTGGGGGTCGGCGGCAGCACTCCCGCCAGATCCCCAAGCCAAGGGCTCCTGCTCTTCTCCCTGCCCCAGCCCTCGGTTCCCCTGCTCCCCTAGTCCCCAGGAGAGCCCCCAGATAGTCCCTGTCCTGGGCTTCCTTTGCTTTGCAATTAACTAGGAGATTAGGCTGGATGGGGCTGGGACGACCCTGGATCCCCCTGGCTCTGCCCTTGGCAAGGGCTCCTGAGCCCGGACACCGGCTGGGGGAGCTTCCAAGATATGTCCCACCCGAACAAAGCTGGTACCGGGGTACTAGGGCTGGAGCAGGGTCTGACCCCAGCTACGTGGCTCCTCTGGCTAACAGGAATTTTGCCCGTGGATCCTGTCGGTGGGGCCAGAGCTGCCGTTTTTCACATGACAGAAGATCAGCCCAGGTCTGCAGGTACTTCCAGCGTGGGGTTTGCCGTTATGGAGAGCGCTGCAAGTAAGTGGATATGATGATGCCTTGAGGGCGGGCTGGGAACATAGAAGAGTCTATGCTGGACTGGTGGGACCCTATGTCTCTGTCCCCCTCCAGGTACCAGCACATCCAGGAGGAGCCAGCACCAGGAGGGACCCAATCCGGTGTGATGCCCCACCGCGACCGGGACGAGGAGCCTGGCACTGAGCCAACAGCCATGGACCGGGACCCGGGGGGAGCCCAGGAGGGAGCCCAGGACACCTCAGACCACCCTGCCAGCAGCACGACATCTGTGACCATCCCATTCCTCAAACTGGAGGCAGAAGAGGAAGACAAGAAGAACATCCCAGCACTTGATAATGTCCCCTGTGGGGCCACCAGTGGAGAATTGGTCCCCACAGGAGCTCAGGATACCTCAGGTAGGTGCTAGGCTGCCCCAGGGGACCAGTGGGGCGAAGACACTGGGGTGGTTATGGTGAAGTAGCCTGTGCATGTTTTTGCCTATGACCCAAGCCTGGGCCAAGCTGGCACTGTGGAGAGCTCTGCAGTGTGGGGACTGTCACTGCTGAAGCTGCACGCTCTGAGCAGCCTGCCCAGCTCTCTGAGCTTTTCCCCTCTAAGAAGTCTCCTCCTGCAGGCTTGCAGCTACAAGAGCCAGCACCGGATCCACCCTCCTCTGATCCCAGAATGGCAGTTTTGGAGACAGCGACACAGACTGACCCTGCAGAGGTAGGTTTGGGGTCTCCTGTGGCTGGCCACTCCCTGTCAGCCTGTGGTGCTCCTCGAGGCCAGGCTAGTGACAGAGCCAGGGGGTTGCCAGTCTGTGCTGCTCTGTGTCAGTTAGCTCCTTTGGGTTTTCCGAGGCTCCGGCTAGCTCCAGGAGCAAACTGGCGAGTGTGGGAACAGCGGAGCACTAGTGGTGCCAATGCTGAACCTTTGGGGTGTTCAGCCCCACCTGAACAAGGACACACCAACATGGACCAAAGGAGTGCAAGGGAGGCTCTCTCTGTGAGATTCCAACGGATTTATCGTTAAGGGGAGGTCAGGGAGAGATGAGCAACTGGTCCTGCTGTGTAGCAACCTTTAAACGGGGGGTGGTACAATGGGTGGAATGCAACAACAACCAATGGGATCCTTGTGGGTGGGGAATACGAGGGGAAGTATAGAAAATCGTAACCAATGGGGTACACAAAGGGGAGGATACAGAACTGAAGTGCTGATCAGACACCGAGGAACAGAGAACATTCTGGACGAAAGGGTGTGGGCACACTTTGATAGGTGAGGGGTTGGCAAATCTAGGGATTGGCAGGGAAGGGTCTGGAATAAAGGGTTGGGCTAACTTGATGGACAGGAGGGATGGTGGGAACATTGAGGGCTAAACCAACTGTGAGGGAAATAAAGGGGAATTAGGAGCACACCACAACGGCTCTGCTTGCAGGACCCTGCAGAGCTGGGTGCCGCGGCAGCTGTGGTCACCACCAGCCCTGGCTCACTGAGAGCCCAGAGCGAGGCCATGGTGTGTGGCATCTGCATGGACCCGCTGTACAAGAAGGCGCCAAAGGAGCGGCTCTTCGGGATCCTCCCCAACTGCAGCCACAGGTACTGCCTGGTTTGCATCCGCACCTGGCGGCGCAGACGCGACTTCGACAGCACCGTCACAAAGTGAGTGGGGCTGGGCAGGTGGCAGGGTGGTCACCATTCCCCCTTCTGTGCCCTGAAATTCTTCCTTGGGTCTAGTGATGTGGCTTGGGGATTGGCGTGACTTACCTTTGGGAACAGGCACTTCGTAGTGGTGATGGGTATGGGGGTGCTGGATGAGGCCAGGGCAGCAGAACCACCCGGTGTGGGTGTTGAGCCCATGCTCCCTGCTCCCATCTTGGGACACCCAACTGCACCCATCACCCTCATCCAGGGCCTGCCCAGAGTGCCGGATCGTCTCCAGTTACTACATCCCCCACAAATACTGGATCTCAGATGTGGATGAGAAGGAGGAGCTCATCGCAGCCTTCAAGGCACGGACAGCGTGAGTTCACGGCACTGCTGCGGGTGGCGGGCTCTGTGCTGCTCTGGGAGCTGCACTCACAACTCTGTTTGGAATCCCACAGGAAGATCAGGTGCAAATTTTTCGTCCGTGGCCACTGCCCTTTCAGATCAGAGTGCATCTACCTCCACGAGCTGCCTCCTCACCAGCTGCGGCGGCGCAGACGGCGGCGCAGACGGCAGCGGCCGAGGATGGCCAACGTGAGTGGGGCGGCACATCCTGGAGCTGGGCTGGGCACTTGGAGGCTGTGGCTCATCCTCCCTCCTCTCCTGCAGGTGTTCATCGCTTCTCCCTTAGAGAGCTCTGACGAGGAGGATGAGGAGCTCGAGATCACTCGTAGCCTGGCCATGCTGCGGGCAGAATTTCCCAACATATCTACTGGCTGTGACTTCCTCGACATGATTCTTGAGTTCTGCGATTCCAGCTGAGCCGTGGGGGCCATGCTGAGCCTGGGTGCTGCTGGTGGCTGGGACTTGTCTGTGGGAGGCAGAAGCGTGTGCTTTTGGCTCCTGCCATTGTTTTGGGGTGGCTCCAGCCGCGGGGGTGTTGCAGGGATGGGGTGGGATGGGGAAGCAGTTTGGCATTTATGGGTACACCGGGGGAGACTCAGGGCACAGCCCCTGTGCTCTTGCCGTCACCCCCTCATTGGTGCCCATCTACCCCGTGGGAGACCCACGGGTGGGGTGGGGTGGGTGCTGGGAGGCAGCGTGGGGGGGTCTGACATCCACGGGACGGGCAGCAGGGG
>VXBN01017589.1:23451-69203 GCA_013397395.1 Sinosuthora webbiana
CAGGGGGGCACTGTTTTAAACTCTTTTTAGTCAAATCGTGGAATAGCGAAATAAAACGGGTTGTATAACTTCACGCTTCCGGGGGGCCTGTGATCTGTGGGCTGGGGGATCCACCCTCGGCGGGGAGAAGGCGGTGTTTGGGTTGGAATTTAAGGCATGTTTGCATGATGAGCTCGTTCGCGCGCGGTCGATTTGCGTTTCCCGGGGGCGGGGCCGGAAGCGGCGCCTTGGGGACAGCGGGTGGAGCCCGGCGGGGACGCGGTGACATCCGTGAGTGTGCGGGACATCCGTGAGTGTGTGTGGTGACCCCCGCGAGTGTGTGCGGGACACCCCTGAGTGTGCCCGGGACGGCCCCGGGGGCGGGCGGTGGTACCAGGGCACGGTGCTTGGGGCTGGGGGGAGGCACAGCGGGGCGAGGGGAGCCCCCGGGAGGGCAGCGGGGTTGAGCTGGGGATGCGGAGGCTGCCGGAGAAGGGGTGTTGGAGGGTACGGAGGGACTCCGCATCCTCAGCTGGGGAGGGCGGGTAAAGGCAGCCCCCGGAGTTGATGCCGGCGTCAGCGCCGAGCACGGCCGGGCAGGTCGTGATCGTCCCGTGCCTCCCGAGTGTGACCCGTGTCCGGTTTTCGCCGGTGTGACCGCGGCCGTCTGTCCCGAGTGTCAGCCGTGTCCAGCTCTCCCCCGTGTGTGTGCTCCTTGTCCGGCTGTGCCCCGTGTCCGGCTCTCCCCCGGGTGTGTGACCGTGTCCGGCTGTCCCCGATGTGTGTGCCCCGTGTCCAGCTCTCCCCCATGTGTGTGCCCCGTGTCCGGCTGTCCCCGGTGAGTGTGACCGTGTCCGGTCTCCCCGTGTCTCGCAGGCGGCTGTGCAGCCCCCGCCGCAGCGATGGAGCCCCGGAGCCCGCCCTGGCTGCAGAGCTGCCCCCGGCCGTGCCGCCTCCTGCTCCACGCTCTGTCCTCCGGCCCCGGCGGGGCGATGGCCGCGCTGCGGATGCTGCAGCGGGGGCAGCCCCGCGAGGGACCGGGGCAGGCGTTCCCCTGGCAGGCTCTGACCGCGGCCGTGTGCGCCGAGGAGCCCTCGCTGGAGGGGCCGAGGGACGCCCTGGCTGTGTGAGTTGGACACGTTTCTAAAACTCGGTGTTTAGCGGGAGTTTTGGGTGTCAGGTGCACAATCTGGGAGAGCACGTCTGCTTCCCCCGGTGCAGTGGTCCATACATGAAGTTGGGATCATAGCAGCGAGCCAGTGGTGTCCCAGCTTGTGTCTGCAAAAGCTGGTGAAGGCAGTAGGTGCCTCCTCTTGCTCCCTGGTGCTGTGGGACTGCTCCACAGGGCGTTGGCATCAGGACAGGGGAACTTGCTCTGACTAGTCACCTCTCCTTTTCCAGCAAGCCACGGCTGCTGCTGCTGCCCGTTTTGTGCCAGAGAAACTTCTTCTCCCTGCTCCTTGTGGTGCAGGATGCAATGCCAGGGGACTGCCTTGACCAGCTGCTCCAGGCCTTGGAGCAAGATTCCCATGTGGATCCCTGGGTGCAGACAATGGGGGATCTGCTCCGGCAGGGACCAAGGGCACAGGAGGGCTCCCCACGTCCCACTGCCCTGTCTTCCACGTGCCAGCAGCAGCTTAGGGGCCTGTGCCAGAAAATTGCCCAGAAGAAACCAGAGGGGCAAAGAAAATTGAACTGGTGCTTCAGCAGGCAGCCTGGTGCCCCTGACTCTCAAGGTGAGAAGCGCAAGAAAGTGTCAGAGGAGAGCCTGGAGTTGGACAGTGAGAGAGAGGGGAAGAGGTTGCTGCTGGAGGAGGAGGCCCTGGGTCCCCAGGAGTGTGGAGATGTGGCAGGGATGGAAGAGGAGGTGCCCGAGGAGCCTTCAGGGGACATATCTGCTCAGAGCACAGATAAGGCTGCTCCAGACAGCTCCCAGCAGGATGCAGCTGGGGAGCACAGGAAGATTTCCCAGACAGAGCTGGCAGCAGAGGTCCAGTCCTTTGTCCAGGTACTGTGTAGGGTTTGCAGTCCCCTTCCAGCCAGTGAGCCTTTACAGCCTGATTCCCATTCCTTCATCTCATTTTCCTCAGATGCATGGACAGAGGCTGAAAATGCTGCTGCTGCAGGAGTCCAGTGTAAGTGGTTGCTTCTGTCTCTCACCTGGAGCTGATGCTCTAAACAGGCTCATGCCAGGGCCTCAGAAGGGGTGGGGAAGGAGGTGGATTTCATGGAGCCAACTGGATGGGGATAAAAAGCCCTGTTGCCACTTCCTCTGGGCTTGGGATACCGACACCTGCCTGCACCTTGCAGGTGTGAGGGGCTGCCTTTGGGCTCAACACTGACAGCCATGGGGGGAAGGGAGAAGCCCTGGAGCTGTATTTTGTGGGTTGGTTTGTTTGGTGCATTACTCAGGATGGTGTTTCCCTCCAGCACTCCGAGCTGCCCACCCCACCCGAGCTGAGCATCCTGAACAGCTGCTCCCCCAGCCAGGTGAGCCCCAGCATCCCTGCTGCAGCCGCTGCCGGGGGCCTGCTGCTGTCCCTAATGTCCCATCCCCTCTGCCATCCCCAGCTCGAGGGGCTGTGCTCCTTCCTCCAGCTCTCCACGTGCCCGGAGCCCTCCCTGGTGCGTTTCTGCAGCTGGCTGCTGGCTCTGACCCCCGACCTCAGCTACACCAGCGCAGCCACCCTGGCAGAGCAGCTCTTCCTCAGGCGAGTACGTGCCAGGGCAGCAGAGCTTTCCTGCTCCCTGTTTCCCTCTCCGTTGTCCCCACCTCCCGCCTTTTCTGTCCCCAGGTCCTGTCCCTCACCCAGCCGCCTTCCCGACACCTCATGGCTGCCCTCACTTCGTTTTGCTCCAAGTATTCCCATCCCTTCTGCCGTGTGCTGGTGGCTGCGGTGCTGCAGGAGCCAGGGGAAGGTGTGGTGGGCTGGTGGGAGGTGTGGCCGCTTCAGGGAGCTGCAGACTGCTGCCTCCTGGGAGGCATTTGAGGTGTTGGGAACCTTGGAGGAGCGGGGCTGGTTTTTTCTGGGCAGTTGAGCACATGGAGGTTGGGATGGGAGATGGATTTACAGGTGCCTGAGATGGAATGGGAGGGTTGGCTAGGCTGGCTTCTGGCTTAGTTTTTCCCAAAGGATAGTTTCCATACCTCCATGGTTGGAGGGCCCCTGTCAGCTCCTAATGCTCAGGCCAGAGCTACCCCAGGGTGGCTGTGCTGGCATGAGGAGAGGGTGAACCTCTGCCACAGTAGCCTCCCCTTTTCCCAGAGACTGGTGCTGTTTAAACCCTTGCTGCAGCTGGGCAAAGGAAGCAGGATTATCCTGAGCAGTAGAAGGGGGCACTGCATGGTTTCTGCCTGTCCTGACTGGAACATACTCCTGTGAAGGGGTGCCAGGCAGGGCCAGGCACATCCCCATGGATTTGGCAGCCTCTGGAGGCTCTCTCCTGCTGCTTTGCCCTTGCAGGTGCTGAGCAGACCAAGCTGATGTGTGAGCTCGTGGAGGAGTGCCTGGAGCCATACTCTGTGCAGCTGGTGCTAAGGTGAGGGGTGAGAGGGCCAACAGCTCTGCTTTGGCCTCATGCCTGCCAGCTGGCCCCAGCTATTTGGGAGCACCAGCTGGGCGGTGGGGCAGCACCTTTCCTCCTCACTGTCCTTCCAGCCAAATCTTGGAGGTGCCTTTGTCTGAGAAACTCCTGCCAGTACTGCAGGCCGTGCTGGGGCGGCAGGTGAGGGGCCCACCTCGTCCCACGGGTTTCCTTGATGCCTCCAGCAGTGCTGGAGCAAGGACCCCCTCTCCTACCTGCTCCTGGGTCTTTTCCAGGAGGTGCTGCCCCCTGAGCTCCTGGATCTGCTGGTCCTGACTCTGTGCCAGCAGGGCCCAGCCTTCGCCACCTCACTGAACTTCGCCAAGCTGGTGACGGCCGTGCTCACCGTGTATCAGGGCCAGGTGAGCGAGGCCAGGCTCAGCTCCTGCAGCTCCTGGGACACAAGCCAGAGCTCTCGGGTGGGCTCCTGGCAGGGCAGTGCCCTGAGCTCGTGCTGCCTCCATGCCAGGTCACCCCAGCTCACCGGAGCAGTCTGGCTGCTGTCCTGGACCGGAGCAACGCGGCGCTGAAGAAATCGCTGCAGGCTGTGCTGGAAGGGGCCAGGTGAGGTGGGGACGGGGGTTCCTGTCATGGGGGATGGCAGGCTGGGCCATCCCAGGGGTGGGGAACCCTGGGCTCTGCACCCTGGGCCATCCCAGGGGTGGGGAACCAGGTTGTGCCACACCTGCTGTGCCAGAGCTGTGCAGTGGTGTGAATGGCATTGGCTTCCTTCTTCTTGATTTTTTGTCTTTTTCTCAGGTGACCACCACAGGGAATTGTGAGGTGACAGCTTCCTTGTGTGGAGGACACCCATTGCCCAGCAGCAGCCACAGCCACCCCTCACTGGGTTCCCCCTGGTGAGGTGGGACCCTGTGGGTGGGCTCTGTTCCCCACAGAGTGCCCAGGGCCTCCAGCAGCACCTGGTGTGAGGGGGCTCTTGCTGGGCAGTGCCATCTGAACACCCCACACTCCCTGGGGCTCAGAGGCGTCTTGCTTGAACAATTATTGTGTTTCCAGGTGTTTCTGTATCTGTTTTGCCTCAGGCCTGCCACACTCAACAAGGTGACCTGGCCCTCCTGTGACAGGACACAACCCATGGGGGAGCTTCTGACTTCTTACTGCCCAAAACATGTCACTGGACCAGGACAGACACTGATTTGAGGCAGCATGAAGTTGAAAATTCTGGACTTAGTTCACTATCTTGGTTTTACTTCAGCTTGTTCCAAGGCACGAGCTCTGTGCACGTCCACATTCCTCCCCAACAGCCAAGCTGGTTTCAGAGTGGTGCAGGCTGGGCTGCTGCTTTGTGTATTTGATCTGCTGGGATTTACAGAACTCTGGGTGCAGGAGAGTGGGATTTAGCTTAATTCCAGCTGAATTTAGCTGGAAAATGTTGAGTGTTCTGCTTTAAATCCACCTTTGTTTCCTGTTTGCCTGGCCTGTGAGGGGCCCTGCTGTGTGATGGTGACACTGCTCATTGCCCTAACAGAAAGTGCTTGTATGGCATCACTCTTCTCAAAGTTCTGTCCTGTGTTCTTGAAAGTACCCACTGGAAACCTCATTTAGGCACCTCCTGGTCTGAGACCTGGGAAGAAGACGTTGGGAGAGAGTGGAGAGACAGGCAGGTAGAGCTAGAGTTTCAATGGAGCTTTTGAAGCATTACATACTTCAGGAGCTATTTAAAAATCCATAAACGTCTACAAAGGGAGAAGTAGAGTTATAATATGTTCCTGTGACGTGTGTCTGCTTCGTTTTCTCATTAATGTTTAGATCCCAGCCAGAGGAAGGAAACTCTGAAGCATTAGGTGACTCTCTTAAGGCTGAGAGCACAGATTTCTTTATGTAAGAATCTCTTAAGCTATTTTAGGTGACAGTGGACTGATGAGGCTTCAAAGTCCGCATTAGCTGGAGGATAGAAACCTCCAGGGAGCCAGATTGTTGATGTGTTTGCATTCCAGTGAGTTAGTGGCTGAGTAAAGTGAAGCTATTGTAGGGCTGCCCAAAAGACGACATAAATAGAAATTGTGCCATGATCATCAAGGTCTAAGCCTGCTCTTCTGGCTTTATTAGGTAGCAGGCACTGATCTTTGCAGTTTCCCTGCAGAGCTTCTACCAAGTGACCTCGGTGTCATTGTCCCCAGTGCTCTGTCTGGCTGTGGCTGTTGGTCACATGGAGGTGGCCACTGGCTTGTGGCAAGAGCCTTCTTAGCCCTGGTTTTGCTCTGAGCCGCAGCTTATCGTGTGCTGTGGGTTCCTCTGAGGTGTGCATATGCAGAGAACAATCACATAAGGAGAACTGGGAGCAAACCCTGGGGACACTGCACGTGCTGGTGGAAGGCTGCTTGTTTACGTGGAGGTTGGCAGCACCTGCACAAAAAACTTCATTTTGACTCCTCTTGACCTTTTCAAGAACTTTAAAATCCATCCTGAACAGCGCAGAGAAGTGGATGCAGCATAAAACATCAGTCAGGTTTTATAGTTCAGCAGAACCTTGGCCAAGGGTGGCTGGAGTGCCAGGACTGGCTCTGTCCTTGTCCTGATTTCAGAGGGGTGATGGTGAAGGGAATGGTCTGAAGCTTTATCTGAGTCCTTTCCTAGGCTGGAGGTAGAAGGCAGCGTGTGATTCTCAGTTTACTTATTATTTACTTTACTTATTCTCAGATACTTGGCAGTGGCTCCTTGCCTGCTTCCTCTTCTGTTTGTAGTTTTACTTCACATTACAGAGGGGAATTCCCTTTTTGGTCTAGTAGTTCTTGGGTTTTAAGGAAATTCATCATATGCAATTGCATGGGTTGTCTGTCCACTCTGCTGCTTCCTCACCCTCCACAGGGATTTTGGAACCAGTTTCATGACAAGATGATTCCTCCACTCCCTGGGTGCCTTCATGGGGCTGTGGTCAGGCAGCAGAGAACCCCTTTGGGGTGAGCAGGGGTGTGGGGTCTGTGGATGTTAAACCAGACATCAGAGCCATGTAGGAGCCTTGGGCCATGCAGCACCTTGTTGGAAAGGGCTGAAACTCAGTGACTTTCCTGAAAATGGCCTGTATCCATCCCCCAAGGGGCTGCCTCTCTCCAAACAGGAGCTCCAGGTTGTTGCTGTGTCCCCTCTTGCAGCAGTGCCAGGGGTGACCCCACTTCTCCCTGGAGGTAACTGCGTGTCCAGAGACAGCCTGCTAATCTCATGTGTAATCCCCAACATGCTGATGCAGTTCTGCCTGGAAACCTGGGGGCTGTGACACCCAAATGTGAAGCTGAACTGCTCTGGGGGAGGCTCAGCACTATTTATTTTTTTTTCACTTGGGATTTAAAACTGAATAAAAAGAAAGATCCATTTTCCTTCTTGTCTGGGTTGTTTTTTGGTTTTGGATTTGTTTGTTTTCTTTTCTTTTGTTTTCCAACAACCTTTAAATTATAAGACATGAATCATGGTCTCTCTTGGGTAGCCTGGTGGCTGCCACGTCCCTGTCAGCTGGGGAAGCCAGGGCCACAGAAAGGTGAATTTGAGGGAGGGCTGGGGGCTGTTTTGTGGTTGGGCCCCTGCACAGACCTGTAAATCGTGCTTGCTGCACCAGTGGCAGCAGTCGGTGTCAGTCTGAGCAGCTTTCTTCCAAGAAGTGGATAATCCAGATGACCACACTCTGTGATCTGAGCTGCGAGTTTAGCTCAGCTTCAGGAAGATGCTGTTGCTGTAGCTGCTGTGAGGGACCTCTCTGGAAGGAGAACAGGGGACAAAGGCAGAGCCCACAGCCACATGCTGCCACCCACCCCCCTGGGCTGGAGATCTCCCAGCAGGGTCTCGTTGCTCCCTGCTGAACAGGTCTGTGCGAGGGGAACGGGGCTGCTTTTCCTTGCCTGAGGCCCTGGGATACCTAGACTGCAGTCACGATTTAGCTGCTCCCAGCTTAAAAATAAGAGTGCCTAAAAACCCCTGCATGCTTTTAGTAAATGCTTTTAGAGGCTCTTTGAACGGGGTGCTTGGTGAGCAGGAGCACTGCCTCTCGTGAGCCCTCCCCTGAGTGTGGGAGGGAACAGAGGCACCGGTGCAATGGTGTCCTTGGCTCTGTGTCCCCCATGGGGCAGCCCTGGGCCTGCCAGGACACCAGAGCAGAGGCCACGGAGCCTGATGTGCTGCCTGGTGCCAGCTGCTGCTCCTGGGGAGGAAGCTGGGGCTCTTTACATGGGTATTCATCCTCCACTCCCCTCATTTTGTTACCCCTGGCCCTGGGGCTGCGTTCTGGGCTCTCACTCTGGCAGGTGAGAGCAAAGCCTGCCCTGCACTGGGAGATGCTGTGTGCCCTCTCGGGGCTGAAGAGATCTGCACACCCCAAAGGGGTCCACTGGGCTCCTTGGGCATGAAGGGGCAACAGCAGCTCCCTCCTGGTAGTGCTGAACATGGAGCCCGACTCGCCCTAAGCTCATTAGGGGAAGAAAGCTGCTTTAGAGGACGTGATGGATTTGAGCAAAGAGGCTGGGCTGGGGATGGGGCAGTGGGGGGATGGCCAGGGGGGAAGTGGGGCTGCTGAGAGGGGCAGGAGGGATGGGGGTGCTGGGCAGAGTGACTTCCCTGCATCACTGGATAAGATGCTACAGCGGCTCCTCACCAGCCATCCCAGCTGAGCCTGGTTCTGGGCCCCCCATGACAGCCCGGGGGATCCCCCATCTCTCCTGACTGCCCCCACCCTGCCCTGAGCCTCCTGCCAGGGCGATGCTGAGGCTCAGCTCTGCTCCGCAGACACGCAGGGAGCAGTCCTGGTCTTTCCCAGCTCCGTCACCTCCTCGGAGCGGGTGCAGGATCTGGCCCCGCACCAAAAGCAGAGGTTTCCTGGCCACCTGCAGACCACTCTGCCCGCCCTGGCCGGCGCGGGGAGCTCCCAGCCGCTCTCAGGCATCTCCTTTAAAGGCCTTCTCTCATCGGGCCCGTCCCCGGCAGCTCCGTCTGCCGCAGATGCGGTTGCCGTGCCCGGCGGGGAGGCTCTGCCGCCGGCAGCGAGCGCCGTGCGGGGCCCCGGCACCCCCGAGCCCCGAGTGCGGCCACGCCGTGTCCCCTGACCCCCTCCCGGGGCCCGTGGGGGCCCGACAGAGCTGAGCGCCCGGTCCGAGCTGGGCGGCCCCAGCATCTGCCTTCGGCTGCTTGAGAGGAGTTCAGGCAGGTAAATGATGTCCCGGGGAGCGCTTGGTCGTCGCCGAGCTGAGGGAAAGCGCCCGGTCTGGCATCTCAGGGGGTTCCTTATGCTAAACCAGCTGCGCGTCTCGTATCTGTTCCATCTGTAACACAAAGATAAGGAGCGGGTGTCTGTGAGGCTGTCAGAGCTGTGGGAAAGCAGCCGGCTGCAGGGTCTGCCGCGCCTGTGATGGATTGAGCGTTTTGAGCAGGGACCAGCCCCTCCGGAGCGCTCTGGAGCTCGCTGGTGTGATGGGTTTGGCTGATCCCTGCTGGCTGGAGGCCCTGAGCCCCCGGGTGGAGGTGTCAGCGAGGATTCCCACTGTATAGGTGTGAAACGGGCTGGCTTTGGCAGGTGCCAAGTGCTGCTTTTTACACTTTCATCAGAGCTGAACAGGCGCTGGGTGATGGCCCTGCTTGGTGCTGGGGTGACCTAGACTGAGCTTAGAACAGGCACGTGGGGCTTCAAGCAGCCTCTGCTCTCTGTCCCCCCTAGATCTCTCCTGCATTTCCTGTCCTGGACAAAAAAATTCTCCTTCTGTCCTAAATTTGCATGTCTGTGGGCACAGGCCTGCGAGGAGTCACTGTGGGACAGTCCCTGGTGTTCAGGGACTTCACCCTGGGCTGGGAGAGGGACTCTGTGGACTTCCTGCATTTTTCTCTGATTCTTTAAACATTGTAAAACTGCTTAAACGAGTTGTCCAAGCTCCCTTATATTTGGAATTCTTTTATATTTGTCTCTCTGGGAGCTCGGGGATTGTCCTGCCTGCAGCCTGGAGAACAGAGGGCTGCTCTCTCTCTCTGCACTGGGTACTGGCACTGGTTGGTGGCTGCAAATTTACCTCCCCCCATGAAGCTGACCCACATCACAAGCCCAAAATGAGGATTGCCCTGGGGGAAGGAAACGGGGGTGGGAAGCAGGAAAGTCCACCCTCAGCACTGCCCAGAAAGGAGGCTTGTATTGAATTTCTCATCTGCCTTGCTCCATGCCCGCCCAAATCCCACCAGCCTCCTCCTGAATCCCAGCGGGCCTCCCCACCTCTTTTCCCACAGATGCCTCCACGCTGAGCAGAGGAGCTCGAAGCTCCTGCTGGGTGAGAAAACGCTTTAAAAATATAACATTTAGAGGCGTTCTCCATCTGCGCGCAGCTAATGTGGGTCTCTCACGATAGGTGTGCTGGTCCTGGAGCCCCTGCACTTCACAAATGAAGCCACTGGAAGGGACCTCGCTGGGCCAGGGGGAGGAGGAGGCGCAGGGACCGGCCCAGGGGCGCCGGCGGCGGCAGCGGCAGAGGACGAGCTGCCGACCCAGCCCCTCACCTCGGAGGTACGTGCACGAAAAGCTCACCCAGCGGCTCTCAGGGTGCTGGCAAGGATGGGACAGTGATGGCAGTGCCAGGCAAGGGACATTGAGCATAGTTTTGGCATGGTGGCCCCTTCTCCTGCAGCCACCCACTGCTCTCAGGCTCGCCGGGAGGTGAGGGGAAAGCCCCTTTCCAGAGCCAGGGGTAAAAGTTTGGGGGTTCAAACCCTCTCCCAGTTGGGTGCTGGGGTCCAGCGTGGGGCTGCAGAGAGCTCTTTGCACAGCAGCCCCTGTTTGTCCATGCACCGGTGACCTGCCATCCCTGGTGGCCTCCAGCATCACTGAGCCGGGATGCTACAGAGCTGCCAGACCTGGCACCCAGGACAGCGTTTTGGGGTGATAAACCTGTCCCGGTGCACTTTTGGGGGGGCCTGCCATCCCCGCGGGGGTGCTGTGAGGTGGTGCCTGGGCTCTGGGTGTGCTGTGCTGCTGGAAGAGGCCGGCTCACAGCGAGGTCCCCTTGGCAGCCAGAGGGAAGAAAAAAAAAAAAAAAAAAAGAAGAAGATTGCTGAGGCAAAGTACGGCAGTGGCTGGTGACTCATTGCTGGCTGGAAACGGCTTCGGCGGGTCCTCTGTGGGGCTCTGCGGCGGCGGCAGGAGTGGAGGGGGTGGCTCGCCCGGGGCAAGCAGAGCGGGACCGGGACGGAGCAGGCAGTGGAGGATGCTCGGGAAGGACCCAGGTCCGGAGCAGCCCCATCGAGGGAGCCGGGGGAGCGAGGGGAGTGGGATGCTGCCGATGCTTCCCGAGTTTCTTTAGGGTTTACCCGGGATTCCCTCCACAGGGAGCAGCAGGCAGAGCTGTCCGGGCTCCCCACGTCTCCGGATGAAGGTAAGGGCAGCCCAGGCGGGGACGGGGTCAGAAGGGTGGGTTTTCCACCCTCCTGCCCTGAGCAGCAGGAGGGTGTCCCCTGGCCTGGCAGCACCTGCCAGCAACCTCTTCCAGCCCTGGGATCCCAACCCCATCCCCTGGATTTGCCTCAGCAGCTGTAACACACCCTCTGCACTGGATCCCTTGCCCTGCTCCCCCTGCCCTGGCCCAGTTTAGCTCCAGTATCTTTAATCCTACAGGGATATTTTGGGGGGTCCCTGGCTGCTTACATCCCTTGGGAACCTGCAGGCTGCAGAAATGCCAGTGGCAGTTTTGGGGGGGTCTCTCCTGAAGTGGTGTCAGGCTGGGGAGGGGACCCTGCTGCCCGGCTCCCACCACCCTGTCTGTCCCCAGGCAGGATGAGCAGTCCCCAGGGACACCCAGGTGGGATTTTGGCCAGGACTGAGCAGAGCATGGAGCAAGTCAGCGAGGTGAGAGGGAGGGGAGGGCAACAGGTGGGGGGGGCCTTCCCTGCCTGGTTCCCTGGGCACAGCCAGGCCCCCAGCCCCTCTGTGCTGGTCCTCTTGGATGCTGTGCAGCACAAGGGAGAGGTTTGCTCCAACAGCACCTTTGTGCCTCTCAGGAGCCAGGCAGGACCATGCAGGAGCAGGCTGTGCACCCTGGGGACAGTGACACGACTAAAGAAGGTGGGTGAGTCTCCATCCCACATCCCAGCTGGGTCCCCTTAGGGGAAGGCTTGAAGTAGTTGTGGATGAGCATGGATGAGCATGTCCCTTGGTGGGGACATGGGGTAGGGGAGACTGGCCCAGAAGGACCTAAAGCCCCCCTGATGCTGGGGAAAGGATTGGGATGGTTCTGAAACATGGGCATCTACCCCCTGCTAAGACAGGAGGGCAGAGGGAGGAGGGAAAGCCGAGGGAAAGCCCTCACGTGTGGTCTCTCGTGGCCCCACTGCCTTCCTGCAGATGCAGAAACCCTGGAGGAGCCGCTGCTGAGTCTCCCCAGTGAGCTCTCAGTGCTGGACAGACTTGGCTTGCACAGGTAAGACCTGCATCCCTCTGGGGGCTACAGGACAGGGGGGGTCCCAGGGCACAGCACAGCTCAGAGGTTGGACTTTCTTCCTTTCTCATTGCACAAGAGTTGCTGTCCACACAATGGGCACTTGGCTTCCCACTTCTCGTGGTGGCTGGCACCCCTGGGAGCACAACAGGGGCATTTTCAGCATGCAGCCCCCATGATGCCTCCACCCCTGACAGCACTTCTCTTTCTGCAGGGTGGCTTTGACAGAGCAGGATCTGGAGGTGAGGGCTGCTGGGGGCCATGGGTGGGCTGGGGAAGGGGGACACAAGGACAGACACCTTGCTGGCTCATGGTCCCATGACTGTGCCCTGCTCCTTCAGGCACCGCAGTCCCCTGGCAGCCACTTTATAAACCCTTTCCCAGAGACGCTTTTGGCATTTGGAGGCAGCTGCATTTCCATGAGTCTGTCCTCTGCGTGCCCGGCAATCCCACAAAGCGCTCTGCAGCTGCTGAAGAGCGCCCTTAGCCGGGGAGGCGGCAGGAGCCTTGCTAATAAAAATAATTTCCCTGTGAGTGCCAGGGCTGAGTCAGGCTCAGCCGGGACCCGCAGCGAGGGCTGGCGTCTGCCCGGCGTGTGCTCTTGCCAGGAGGGCTCAAGATTTCCATGTGTTATCGGCTGCCTGGGGGATGTGTCTCCCCGGGCTGGCATCTCAAGGGACTGTCCCCAGCATGCAGCAGCCTAAAAGGTGCTGGGGCAAGGCAAAGTGCTAATTATCTTTAGCACTGCCCTGTTTGGTGGCATGCAGGGAGGTATGTGCCTTGGGGACAGCAGCACATGGCCCTGGTGGCTTCCCTTCTGCCCCCGTGTCCCACCTCTCACATCCCCACCCTGCAGGCAGCCTTTGCCCACCTCGCCCTGGCTTTTCGCTGCGACACGTTCACCCTGCAGCAACGGGTGCAGGTGGAGAAACGGGCACGGGATGCAGCAGAGGAAAACATCCAGGAGGAGATGGGGCAGTGCCGAGCTGCCCTGGAGGTAGGTGGGCACCAGAGCAGGGGGCTGGCATGTGCTGGGATCATCCAGCCCCAGAGGGGTTTGGACAACTCAGCTCCAGCAGCTCCATCCTTTCCCCCCACAGAGGCTGGGCCAATCCTGTGGCAGTGCAGGCTGCAAGGAGACGCTGGAGCAGCTGCAGCACAACCTGGCCGTGCTGTCAGCGGCCATTGAGAGGGCAACCAGGGCTGCGGAGAAGCTGGGGGCTGTACACCAGGTGTGTACACAGCCCAGGGCTGGGAGTGATGGAGGGTGCTACAGACAGGCTTGGGGACTCATCCCTGGGCTTGCTGGGCTTTGTCCCCCACCCCTCACAGTGCTGGTCTTGACCTCATATTTGCACTTACCAGGGTGCAAGGGATCCATCCGCCTGCCCTTGGGAGCGGGAAGGGTTTGCACCTGCACTCCCTGGGTGGAGGCACCATGGGATGCACAGGGAGGGACCTGGCTCCTTGTGAGACGGGGGGCCCTGATCCCCCATCCTGCCTGGCTGCAGGAGGCCCGGATGAGCCGAGCAGCAGAGGTGATGGTGCAGCACGTGGAGAACCTGAAGCGGCACCACCTGCGGGAGCACGCGGAGCTGGAGGAGATGAAGCGCCTGATCCAGCAAAACTCCCGCAACCGGCAGCTGGCGGAGACCCAGGGTGAGGTGGGCTCTGCCACTGGGGCCTGTGCAGGGTTTGCACGCAGCAACCCTGCAGGATTTGGTCCCCAGCCCCTCTGGGGGGTCAGTGTGACGCTGCACAACAGAGCCAGTGGGTGCTGTGAGCTGAGGACCGGTAGTGGGGAACAGCTGATGGTGGTGAAGGGAACAGCTGATGACAGTTGTGAGGGGACAGTGGAACAGCAGATCAGTGTGGGAGCAGGTGCTGGTGGCTGAAGAGCCATAACCCAGCTGGGAATGCAGGGCAGTGGGGCCCCATGCACAAAAAGGACTCTGTTCCTGAATGCCAAGCTCCACATGGGCCATTGCTGTACGCGGGACCAGGTCCCCCTGCCCAGAGCACCACCTGTGCCACGCACAGAGCACATGGCCAGGACAGCTTTCAGTGGCAGGGAGCTTTGTGACCATCCGTTCATCACCCCCATCTTACTGTTGGGGGACGATGTAAGGCAGCTTCTCTTTGCTCCCAGATGATGTGGAGCCACGGCTGAGACCTCACCCCCTGAAGAGAACTTTCCAGCAGGTAACTGGTCCCAGTTCAGAAGTCTCAGAGCTACTGCCTCCTCATGCCCTGCTGCCCTCCCTCAACAGGCTGTCCCCACACACCCACTTGTCCCCAAACAATGTCACTGCAGCCAACTGCTTGCTGCAGGGAAGGTCTGCTGGGAGTGCCAGGGATGAGGCAAAACGTAGGGGCAGCCTCAAAGGGCTGTTGGTAGACAGACAGGGTGCCCAGCAAGCTGGGGGCTGCCTGTGCAAGAGATCTTAGGCAGATCCTTTTTCCATTACAGGGTCACAGTGCAAGAGCCACAGGCTCTGCTGTTCTTTAGCACAAGCTTGAATCCAACGCTGATTCCCCAATAGCTCTAGAGCCAGGGGAGGGGGCTAGGCAGCCCCAGCAGCACAGCTTGCAGCAGTAATGACAGGCACAAACCTCTCGGCTTTGACCTTCCTCCCTTTCTGCCTTCCCCTCTTAGCTCCAGTGGGAATTGGCAGTGTCCCGTGGTGTTCCTTGCCTGTGGTGGGGGGTGCTGGGGAAGGAGGAGGTGAGAAGCAGCTGCACAGGAGGTGAGTGAGCAGCTGCTCACCCCCAGCCCCTCTGTTGCAGGGGTCTGCCCGCCGCAGAGTCAGCATCGCCGTCATCCCCAAGCAGCTCCTGGTAAGGACGTGTTGGGTGGGGACAGCCAGGAGCTGAGTCCCCAGGCTCACTGGGGCTCTGTGTCCCCACTGGTGCTCCCACCCTCGGTGCCCAGCCAGGTGCCAGCCCTGAGAGCCGAGCAGCCCCAGCAGCTGACCTGGAGCCAGAGGGGGCCCAGCGCTGGCCCAGCACCCAGAGGTAACTGTGCTGGGTGGCCGGGCAGACGTGGCAGCAGCTGCCACTGGCCATATGGGACAGCACCCACCCCGTCCTCTCCGTCCCCAGGAGTGAACTGGAGCCACAGGACCAGGACAGCGCCGTGACTGGGAAGCTGGTGGCAGAGGCAGATGGCAGAGGCTCAAGCACAGGGGACGAGGAGCCAGAGCAGCTTGGGCTGACGTGAGCAGCACCCTGCGTGTGCCCACCATCCCCTCATGGCTGCTGGCCTCTCTGTGCTCCCCAGGTGGCCAGCACTTGGGCAGGGGGCTGGGGGATTTAGTGGTGGAAGGCTGGGATGTTGCTTGGCTTCCTCAGCTCAACCTCACTGTGCCTGTTTTGCCCATGCATTGTGGGTTGCCCATGCCCTCCTCAGGCTCATTCACTTGGGTTTGTAAAAAGGCCAGTGAGGTTTGGGGCTGAGTTAAACGTCCTCCTTGTCCCCAGATGGGGTGGAGGTGGGATTTTCTCTCTCCCATGGATGACAAGTGTCCCTGGTCACCTTCTCCCCAGGTCCAAGGGGTCTGCAGCGGAGCTGTGGCGTCCATGGCTCTTCTTCCCACAGCACTACTGGGTTTTCTTCTGGCTGCTTCTCCTGAGCATCGCCTTCCTCCTCCTCGTCCGTGTCCTGGAGTTGCAGAGGCTGCAGTCTGCAGCATCATCCAAGGCCTAGCTGGACTGGGGAAAGAGGAGCTGAGAGCCATCTCTGCTCCTTCCCCACGTCCTGAAACACCAAAACCCTAGAATAATAAAATGGGAGGAAAAATGGGGGAATTGTAATGACGGAGCAGGGGGTAGGATCTACAGTAGGATCTGTGGTAGGATCTAAGATATGGCTGGCACTTCCAGGGGTCAGGGAGCTGCAGAAGCTCTCACCGATGCTGTGAGTTGCCTGTTCTCAGTACATCAAGCGGTGCAGGTGTGCTCCCACACATCCCCTGCCCTGGGGACACCTCGGGCTGCCCACAGCTGTGGGTTTGCTTTAGAGCCGCGTCCCTCAGTGCCACCACATGCCCTCAGTCCCTGCTGGAATTCACATCTAATGCTCCTTTTCTGCTGCCCGGGGGGGCAATGCTGGGGCTGGAAGGCGCAGGTCCGTGATCTCAGCCTTTCCCACGGCACCACAAAGTGCTCACAAACAGAGGGAGCTGTTTCCGACCGCCCGGGCAAAGCGCTTGGTTTGACACAGACGCCCCGTTTCCGTGTCCGCCCCAGCCTCCCACGGCCCCGAAACACGGGTGGGTTTCGCTGCACCCGCACCCAGCAGGGACCAGGACAGCCCGGCCGGGCTGCCATGGCGGGGGGTCTGCACCAGGATCCCCAGGAAGGGGCCGCAGAGGGGAGGGATGGAGGTGCTGGGCTGGTCACCCCGCTGGCTGTAGCCGCCGGCGGTGCCGCGGGTGACTCAGGGTGACCAACGCCCCTTTGCCAGCTGGCCCCGTGTCCCTGAGTCACCGGCCACAGTCTCGTGGCAAATTGTCCCCGTGCGTCACAGCACGCGAGCCCCCTTGCCGTGACACCCGTCCCAGCACACGGCAAATGCCCAGCGGCACCCCGAGGACATCGCCACCAGGAACCCCAAAATGCGCCCGGCCGGCAGCGATCTTCGGTGACCCCGGGGGCTCCCCCGCCCCCCCAAGGTACCTTCACCCCACTGGGACCATTCCCACCCGGGCGAAATGGAAACACAATCCCAGAAGTTTCCACGCCAGCTGTGGTGGTCGGGGTCCGGAGCTGGCACTGGGTGGGTCCCCCCCGCCCTGGACCCTCCGGTGCCCCCCGCACTCTCCTGGCCGGCTTCTGGCTGGGGGGGAGCAGCACAGCGGCGTGAGAAGGGGCTGAAACGCTTTGGCTTCATCACCAGAGTCTTTTTGTTTGCTTGGCGAAAAGTCTGGTTTCTTACCCTAAAAAAAAAACCCCAAAAAAACCAGCTGGGGTTGCGCTGAGCCGCTCGTCCCGCTGTTCCGAACCTCCCGGCTCAACACCGGCAGCGGCACAAAGAGAGGTGGCCCGGGTGCCGCCCCTCTCCTGGCACCGCCCGGCCCGGGTCCCCCCAGCCGCGGGGGAGGGTCGGGCAGGCGAGGGGAGGGGAAGGCCGAGGAGGGGAGGGCAAAGGAGAGGAGGGCCGGGCCGGCCGGCAGCTGCTGCTTGCGAAGCCGGAGCTCGTTTCCTGCTCGCTGTCGCCCGGCTGCGCCCAGCTCCGGTCCCTCCCCACGGCCCGGTCCGTGCCTCAGTTTCCCCCCTCCGAGGGGCTGTGGAGGTGAGTGGAGGGTGAGGATGGGCAGAGCATCCCTGGGCGTGGGGGGTGTCAGGGCTCTGCTGCCCCCCCGGCCCCGTGTCCCCCCGCTCGGTGCCAGCATCCCGGCCGCCGGTCCCCTCCGCCCGCCCCGCGGAGAGCATCGCTGCGCAAGGCGGGGACGGGGGGTGACAAAACCGAGCGGTGATTCTGCGGTGCTGGGGAGGGCTCAGCCCCCCTGGACCCGTGTCCTGCGTGTCCCTGGGACGCTCCGTGGCAGTGTAGCGCTTTTTCTCTAGCTGACCCTTCCCCACAGCCTCTCCCGGGGCAGCGGCGTCTCCCCTGCTCCCCTGCTTTTCCCCTCCAGCCCCTGACCTCTGCTGCCCTCGGGACAAAAGGAACAGACAGCAGTCCCTGCTCCTCCCCCTCCTCCGTTCCCAAAACCACCAGTGCTCCCAGTGATGAGTAGGATGGGGTGGGAAGAGCTTTGCTAAGATCCATGAGGGATGCTCTGTGCATCATCGCGGAGATGTCTTTGTCACAGATGTGCTTTGGGGTAAAAGAGAGGCAGGAAGAGGAAAATGATGTGGGATGTGAAACCTGACCAGACTTCCTCTTCTTACCAAAATTCAGTTGCAAGAGCCAGGTCCCTCTTTGGGCTGGGGTTGGGCAGGGGGGACAGGCTGAGCAGCAAAAATAGGGGGGCACGTTTGCTCCTCCCCAAGTGCTGTCTGTGCCCAGGGCTCCCCGGGACATGGCCAGGCTGTGGTGTGTGGATCCCCAGCAAAGGGCAACGCAGGTTTGTCCCCTCTCCTCAGCCCTTCTCCCCACAGCTCCATCCTGGGGCCTTGTAAAGCTGGGGTGTGCTCACACACCCAATCCCTGCCTCAAACCAGAGGAGCTGACAGGGGTTTTCCCCTTCCTCCAGGGATTCCCTCCCACACAAATCAAGGCAAGTTTCCACAGTGTTGGCCAGGGTGGTCTCCCTGCCCAGTCCCATGCCTGGGCTATTTCTCCTGAGCACAATAATGTTTGTAAGATCTTCAGTGCCTTCACCCCTTCCTGCCACCCTCCCAGCTCAGCTGCTGGTTGAAAGCAAGGGCTTTGGCCAAGCTGTTGGGTGGTCACAAGAAACCCTTCATCCTGCCCACTGGCCTTTCAGTGGAAGTCTCCTGGGGTCCAGCCCAGCTCAGCAGCCTGGCCTGCGGTGTCCAGGCTGGATCCCAAACCCGGAACAGCCCGTCCGTGCTGGGAGCCAGCGCAGCAGCGCTGAAAATCCTCCCAGCTTTCATCAGCTCTGGAGCCGTGTCCTTTCCCACCCTATTTCCATGTGCCTGGAAGACACGTGAGCTGCCAAGCAGCTTCCCCCATCTACTCCCAAGAGGATGCTTCTCCTGCAAGGGCAAGAGGGAGACCCTGACCCGCAAGGCGGGATGGATGGGGTGTCCGTGCTCCAGGGGTGCTCCCCATGTGTCAAACCCGGGTGATGTCCCATAGGCATTTCTGCAGCCAGCCAAAGCCGACATGAGATGAGTCAGGGCTGGCTGCAACCCCCCCTCCTCCCTCCTTGCAGGAACAGTGTTAAGGGAAGAAATGCAAAAAGCTTTGATGGAAGGAGCAGAGCCAGAGGCAGCCTGGCTCTGGCTGTGCCCTCCTCCACCCCCACTGGCCTTTGTGGGCTGAAAGCTGGGGTTTTGTATGAAGCCTGCAGGAACTGAGTTTTCCTAGGAATTTCTGACCTTGCCTGCAGTTGTCAAGGGGGTTTGAGTGTGCCAGAGCGCTGGCAGGATAATCCTTTCTGTAGGAAACTGTGTAACACAAGGCCTGTTGTTCTTCCTCCTCTGAGCCTCCCTGCCAAAGCGTAGGGGCTGGAAAGCTTTCCTGGGCAGCACGCTGACCCTGGCATTGTGTCCAGTGGGAATCAAGGCCGAGAGAAGGGCTTTTTTCAGAGCCAGGGGCTGCTGAGGCTGGAGTAGATGGTCCCAGCCGGAGCAGCCGCCTCTGTCCCATCTCCCTGGGGCTGCTGTGGGGTGACCTTGGCAGGTGCCAGTGCAGTGACTTGAACTCCTGGAGGACAACCCATCTGCACGGGGCACTGCTGCCTGGGCAGCCTCTCTGGTCAAGGATGGGTGGGAGTGCTGCAAAAACTCTCTGGGGAGGTTTGAGGTTTGGCAGCAGTGCTGCCTCAGTTTCCCCAGGCTCGTCCTGTCCCACTAGCAGCGCTCAGGGGAAGAGCAGCAATCTGTCCTCAGATCTCTCATGGATGCACAGGCCATGTCCTCTGTCCCCACGCTGCCACTCCGGTGGGTGCCAGCCCCTGCTGTGCCCCGCTGGTGACTTACCCTATGTCTGCCCAGGAAGGAAGTGGTTAAAATGCCCGGATTTCCTGAGTGCGATGCTGGAAGGGAAGGTGACCTGCAGAAGTGATTGGAGGGAAGGTGACCTGCAGAACTGCTTCGCAAGGCGCGTTCTGATGTCGGGAAAGCCCTGAGTGAGACTGAACTTGAAATCTGGCTAGAATTCGGTCCTTCCAGCCAAAATTTAAGAGCTTAAGTAACTCTTTTCTCCGCACACCCCATCCCCCTCCTCCTGAGGGCAGCCTAATTTATTCACGGCACCCTTGTGCCACTCCAGGGGTGGCCACCACCTTCCGGGTGCTGCCACGTGCCTACGATAACACTCAGGAGCGAGAGGGCAAAGAGCAAAGAGGTTCAAAGGTGGGAGCTCTCCGTCTTCCCGAGCCTTTCCCGGCCCCGGGGCTCGGCGACAGTGGCCGGAAAAGTCTCTTCGTGCTCCGGCTGGCAAGACAGAGGGCACAGACTGGTGCTCAGGGCAGTGCTGGGAGTAGGAGAGAGATGCAAGGAGAGCTGGTCCCCTGGGAGATGCCAGGGGCAAGGGGTTTTGGGATGCCATGGGGAAATGTGCTGCACGCCTCCTCCCACGGCTTCCGTGATATGATGGGGCTGTTTGTAGGGTGATTTGACTTTTATTTGATTTCCTCACCGGTGCTTCCTCTGTGCTAGTCTGCTTCCACCCGTTCCAGGAATGGCAGAAGGGGAGGTGGGGGAAAAGGTCACCCCACTCCAGCTGCAGAAGCCAGGTTGGCGGGATGGATCCAACCCCGCTCCCTCCGGCCCCAGGGCTGGTCTTGCTGGTTTTTGCAGCAGCTGTGGCTGACTCCTAAAGCCAGGAGCTCGCTCCCATCCCCCCTAGTGAGGCCAATCTGCAGAGGAAGGAAGCGGTATCTTTGCTCCAAAACAACCGGCTCTGCTCTTGGCTGTTGTAGGTACCCGCTGCATGGAGGAAGCCACTTACTGCTGCCACAGCCCTCCCCATCCCCTCCCCTGACGCCACCGTGGCAGGGTGACACCGTGGCTCTCTGGGTGCAGCATCCGGGGACAGTTCCACCAGCTGCTGCCACGAAGTGTGCCGATTTTGACAGCGCCATCACCACCCAACAGCACCTTCAGCTGGGAATCCTGGCACTGAGACAGCAGGTCTGGTATGGGATGCGTTTGGGGGTGGGGATCCAGGAGGGTCCCCTCCCTGCTGACCTCTGCTGTCCCTCTGCCAGGTTTCTGGGTGACACGGGATGAGTGTGCCGGCCGACGAGCCGGGCAACCCGGCCCATGCCATCTTTGAGAGGTTCCTGCGTGCCGGGGAGTGCCGGGAGGTGCTGGGCTGCTTCGTGGAGCTGTGCCAGCAGCTGGGGCTGCAGGGCAGCGGGCTGCAGCTCTACCACGGCCTCAAGGCTGCCCTCAACTACTGGAATGCCAAGGCCCTGTGGAGCAAGCTGGATAAGAAAGCTGGGCACAAGGACTACGACCAGGGCACAGCCTGTGCTGGCACCAAGGTACCCGCGATGTGGGTGAGGGGTTTGGGTCCCTCCCTGCCCCGTGTCCTTGTGTCCAGGGTGAGAACACTTGGGACACTCTGGCTCTCATCCCAGGAGGATGCAGGATGTGCCAGGCAGGAGGTTGATGGAGTTTAATGGGACAGGATGTTAATTAGCACTGCTCAGTTCCCCATGGCATGATGCCACCTCAGTGCCACCCAGCCAGCAGCGTCCTTCCTCCTCCCAGCTGCTTCTCACTGGGGACATCCCATGGCAGGGCTGAGGGAACTGCCAATTCCTTTCTGGGAGACAGGAGCATCCCAAGTAGGATGTCCCCTTGGGGACATCTGTTCCCTGTCCCACAGATGATGGCTTTTGTCCTGACTGCTGTGCCCCGTTGTCCCAGCCCTGTGCAGAAGCTGTCAGGAGACCAAACCCATGTCAGGGCTGCAGCAGACCCGCACCTTATCTCATCCAATGCTTTAATTGCTGCCATTGCCCTGTGTGAAGGCAAGGCTCAGGGGGTGGGGAGCACCCCGGTTTGCAGGGAGAATCAGGCAGGAAAGGGGGAACACTGAGGAGGGCCAGATCCTCACCCAGCAGGCGGGGAGGGGCTGCCTTTGGGAGTGCTGGGGGGTTCACCCAAACGCTGCTCGGGGGCTGCCCACCCACTTCTGTGCCGTGGCAGTGCCTGGTGGTGGGCGCTGGCCCCTGTGGTCTGCGGGCGGCCATCGAGCTGGCGCTGCTGGGTGCCCGCGTGGTGCTGCTGGAGAAGCGCGACTCCTTCTCCCGCAACAACGTCCTGCACCTCTGGCCCTTCACCATCCACGACCTGCGGGCGCTGGGCGCCAAGAAGTTCTACGGGCGCTTCTGCACTGGCACGCTGGATCACATCAGTGAGTTCTAGGGGGACCAGGCTCTGGGGAGTGGGGAGTTCAGGGGCTCAGGGGCGCAGCCCTGAGTACCTCTCTCCCCTCCCAGGTATCCGGCAGCTCCAGCTGATCCTGCTGAAGGTGGCTTTGCTCCTGGGGGTGGAGGTGCACATCAATGTGCGGTTTGAGGGCCTTGTTCCCCCCGCGGGCAAGGCAGGTATGGTATCTCTGCAGGGCGGGGGGCATTTCTGAGGACAAGGACAGGGCTGTGGGTGGCCACTCTGAGCCCCCAATTCCTCTGCTAGCCCAGGGCATGTTTTTTTGGGGGGAATAAGATGCAACCCTTTCCCTGCTCCCTGAGGACCAGCACATTCATGACCACCCCTCTCCTTGCAGGTGGCTGGCAGGCTGTGCTGCAGCCCAGCTCCTCTCCCCTCACCCAGTACGAGTTCGACGTCCTCATCTCAGCTGGTGGTGGCAAATTTGTCCCTGAAGGTGACGACAGGTGTCCTTGCAGGCCCAGGGCCAATATGTGGGGCTGG
Organism: Sinosuthora webbiana; assembly: GCA_013397395.1. Lineage (NCBI taxonomy): Eukaryota > Metazoa > Chordata > Aves > Passeriformes > Sylviidae > Sinosuthora > Sinosuthora webbiana. The sequence goes on from VXBN01017589.1 coordinate 45,945, forward strand.
GTGGGGGCTCACGCCTCTCCCTCCTGCAGGGTTCAAGCGGAAGGAGACGCGTGGGAAGCTGGCCATTGGCATCACCACCAACTTCATCAACCGCCACAGCCGGGCTGAGGTGGAGGTGGCTGAGATCAGCGGCGTGGCCCGAATCTACAACCAGAAGTTCTTCCAGAACCTCTACAACAAAACGGGTCAGTGGTCCTGTGGTCCCAACCCCTGCATGTGGGGCACTGGGGGCTCCTGCCCTCTCCTGAGGGAGCTGGAGGCTCAGCCCCAGGATGTCCCCAGTAACGGGGTGCATGTCCCCACATGGTGCCCCATTGCAGGGGACATTTGGCGTCTGAGCCCAGTGTGGGGCACCCTGTGGCCCTGGCTCAGCCCCTTCCCTGTCACCAGGCATTGACCTGGAAAACATCGTGTACTACAAGGATGACACTCACTATTTTGTCATGACGGCCAAGAAGCAGAGCCTGCTCAAGAAGGGGGTCATCCTCCAGGTGAGAGGGGCAGGATCTGGCCCTGGGATCTCACAGCAATGGGCAGCTGAAAGCCTTGAAAGTGGGATGCAAATTGTGGATGCTGGTTTGAGTGCACACCCCTGGGGTGGTAGGGGCTGCAGCAGCTGTTGCCTGTGCCACAGGAAAAATCCTTCCAGGGTACTGAGTGTGCAGTGGCACAGCTGCACCCTAGAGCTGGGGGCTCCCAGGCTGAGGGACAAACATCACCTCCCACATCCCAGTCAGCTTCACCCCATCCCCACAGGACAAAGCAGATATCGAGAGCCTCCTGTCCCCAGAGAATGTGAACCGGGACGCCCTCCTTAGCTATGCCAAAGAAGCTGCCAACTTCTCCACCAACTACTGCCTGCCCGAGCTGGAGTTTGCCCTCAACCATCGGGACCTGCCGGATGTTGACATGTTTGACTTCACCTGCATGACGCGCTCGGAGAACGCGGCGCTGGTGCGGGAGCACAACGGGAGCCGTCTGCTCCTGGGGCTGGTGGGCGACTGTCTGGTGGAGGTGAGAGTTTCCCCTGCAGCACCACCTCATGCCCCCATTTCCCTCTCCCTGCAAGGTGCATTGGTTGCAATATATTTCCCCTCCCTAAGTGCTTCTCATCCCAATTGCCTAGTGCACCCCATCCTTGGGCAGGTTCCCACTAGTGGCATGTTTTGGGGAGGTTATCCCCTTCTCCAGCCCCACCAGAGATCTGGGGTTGGTTCAGGATGGAGGAGCAGCCCAGCCCCTCCCCAGACTCAGCTGTGCTGGCCGGGGAGGAGACGGCCACCCATCCTCTCCGCGCGCGTCCTGCCGCTGCTCCCTCTTTCATCGCCGGCCAAGCCTGGCAGCTCCCAGCCTCCTCCCAGCTGCCCCGACCAGCCGTGCAACTCCAATTCCAGCTCTGCCTTTCCCTCTGCAGCCCTTCTGGCCGCTGGGCACCGGGGTGGCCAGGGGCTTCCTTGCCGCCTTCGACGCAGCGTGGATGGTGCGGCGGTGGGCGGCTGGGACAGCCCCGCTGGAGGTGCTGGCCGAGAGGTGAGTGTCCCCACCCCACTGGGCTGGGTCTGGAGCATGTCAGGATGGTAGCAGTGATGCTACCCCTGTCCCTTGCACTCAGGGAGAGCATCTACCAGCACCTTTCGCAGACATCCCCAGACAACACCAACAAGAACATCAGTCAGTACAGCATCGACCCGGCCACGCGCTACCCCAACATCAACCTGCAGGCCATCAAAGCCAGCCAGGTACCTGGGCAGGTCCTGCCATGGGACAGCCAGCCAGCCCAGCCTCCCTGGCTGTCAGGGTGACACTAATTTACCCAGTCCCCTGTCCCCACAGGGTGTGAGACTGAAGCCATTAGTTCCCAGGACACTGAATGCATTTCCCATTGTGGATGGCAGAGAGTTCTGGAGAGTTGTGCGGGGGTGTCCAGGTGTCCCCCTTTCCAGGGCCAGCTCCTTGCGGGGTGTCATTGGCTCTGTACAGGTGGCGACCCACCACTGACATGTCCCCTTTGGCAGGTCAAGGACCTCTACCTCGTGGGCATGATGGAGGTGGACCACAAGAGGAAGAGTGACAACCGGCTCAGCATCGGTAGGAGCAACCAGTCCTGTCCCATTCCTTCCAGCAGCCCATGCCCCAGTGGCTACTGCCTTGATTTTCCTCCCCATCCTTTTTTCTTGCTCCCTGGATGTGCCCAGCAGGCTGTCCTGGTGACACCAATGATTTCTATCCCCTCTGCTTGTGGCCCACGTGGGGACACAGCCCCCCTGCTGCCTTCTGGGGAGGAGGCTGTGCCCCTGCAGCCTGCGCTGATGCTGAGCCATGAAATATTGACAGATGCTTTATCAACATATTTATTGAGACTTGCGGGGATGGTTGTGCAGGGACAGGGGGTGTCTCAGGTTGCTCCCATGGGATCCCTTCCCTATTAAAGCACGGATGCTGAGGCAGGAGGTGGACTGAGGGGGGGTGTCCCCTGTCTCTGCCTCCCCAGCAGCCCCTGGAGCTGTCTATGAAGAGCTGCTGAGCTGGTGCCAGGCCAGCACGGCTGGATACCCTGGCGTGGCTGTGACCAACTTCAGCACCTCCTGGACCAGTGGCTTGGCCCTCTGTGCCCTCATCCACCACTTCCGCCCGGACCTGGTGTGAGTGCCTGGGAGCCCCCAGAACCCCCCACCCTGCAGAGCCCACCCTGATGGCAGCCGTGTCTCCCCACAGGGACTTTGACTCTGTGGACCCCCAGGATGCCATTCGGACCCACCAGATTATGCTGGACATAGCAGAGCAGGAGCTGGGCATCCAGCCTGTCCTCTCCAGTGTTGAGATGGCCACCATGACAGGGCCTGACCACCTGGACCTCATCACCTACCTCAGCCACTTCTATCAAGTTTTCAGGACCTCTCCAGGTGTGAGATTTTGGGGGGATTTGTCCCATCCTGAAGCACACTGGGGCTGGCTGGCTGCTCTCCTCTTTGTTGGGTGGGTCCCACCAAAATGGCCATGTTCTGTGCAGAGGTGGAGGTCAGCGAGAGGTCAGCACCGTCTCCCCGTGGCACGCGAGGGGCCATCCTCTTCCTCAGCAAGCTGCAGAAGAGCCGGAACCTGGCACACAAACGTGCCCAGGTGAGGGACCCCCACCCAGACCCTCATGACACACCAAAACCCTGTCCCACTCCCCACCCTAACCACCCCCTTTGGATTTGCAGGACACTGCCCAGAAGGACACTGAGGCCAAGAAGAGCCGCAGGGACGCTGAGGTGGGTCAGCCCCAGGTGTCCCAAGGTGGGCTCTTCTGGGGTGCAGCTGTCCTGGGGGGAGAGTGGGGGGCTGACCCTCCCCTTGGGTCACTTGTAGCTGGACACGGGGCTGGATGGAGACACTCCGGACAGTGCCCACGAGCCGCCGCAAACCATCGTGATGGACCCAGGGCAGGTTGGTCCTTGTGTCACCTTGGAATGGAGAGTCCAGCTCAGGGCAGGTGGGCACCAGGAGGGCACCAGTGGCTGGGAGGGCCAAGCCAAGGGCTGGAACCAGAGCTGCACAAGCGAACGCCCACATGTTCCCAGCTCCTCCCTGCCTGTTTCCTGACCCAACTGGTTTTCCGGAGCCAAGGCTTGCCGCTCCCTTCACCCATCCCGAGCAAACCCAGCGCCGTGAGAGGGGCAAAGCCCTGCCCCGTGCCCCCATGGCTGCGGGCACAGCCACGGGGCAGGGTGGGTGCCAGGCCCCCGGTGCCTCCCCAGCCTGTCCTGTCCCCCCGCAGCCACCGAGGGAGAGGACGGGGGAGAACAGTGACGCCTGCTACTTCTGCGGCCGCCGTGTCTACATTCTGGAGCGAGCCAGCGCCGAGGGACGCTTCTTCCACCGCGGCTGCTTCCAGTGCCGGCGCTGCGGGGCCACCCTGCGCCTGGGCGACTACGCCTTCGACGAGGAGGATGGTGAGGAGGCTTTTGGGCACAGGGAATGCTTGGGGCACGGCTTCTCCACCTTGCAGGTTGTCACATGAGTTCGCCCCCCTCCTCTCCTCCACCCAGGTAATTTTTACTGCTCGCTGCACTACCCCAATCCGCCCAGCATGGACCTGCCCCGGGATGAGGCTTCAGCGCTGCTTGATGGGGTAAATCACCCTAAATCCCTGTAGGTGACGGAGGAAAGGCAAAATGTCGGGGGGGGATGGTTGGGTGTGGCCCTGTGCTGCATCACCCCTTTGCTCTGGCTCTGCTGTAGGATGCTGATGCTGCTGCCCACCCACCCTCAGATGCTGGAAGCCCACGCGTGTCCCCCATGGAGTGGGCACCCAGCCCAGTTCAGCCCACTCCAGCAGCCCCACAGGCAGGGGAAGAGCCTGGGGAAGTTGAGGACACTGCAGATGCTGGTGACACAGAGGAGCAGGAGCTGCTGGCACAGCCTGGGGGGGATGTGAGGGCAGAGGAGGTTCCCAGAGTGGAGCCCCAAGGGACAGCAGAGGAGGGTGAGGAGAGTGGGGGCAGGAGGAAGATCGTCCTGACACCACTGGAGAAGCTCAGTCTGTCCACGCTGAACCTCACCAGTGAAGCAGAGCCCGAGCCTCCACTGAAGCCAGCTCGTCTGCGGCTCCCAGCAGCACCTGAGGCCCTCCCTGCCCTGAGGCAGGGACAAGGCGCCTGGAAGGAGGAGGAGGAGGAGAAAATTGACATGGAGAAAGGTAGGTGGTACAAACTGGAGTCTCCATATGAGCAGAGCTCTCAGTCCCTCCAGGACCCTGTTGTATCCCACATCTTGCTCATGGGGAACCAGCCTAAAACAGCTCTTTTCTTGAGCAGATTTGGAGGGGAGTGACAGCGAAGAGGAGGAGGAAGAGGATGAAGAGGAAGAGGAGGAGGAGGAAGAGGAGGAGGAAGGCACAGGCCTTGGCATCATGAAAGAGTTGGTGAGGATTTTCCCCAAGTGATGGTAGCACCACCAGCACAGGTGGTACCTGGGGCTCTTGCTCCTCTCACCGCAGCACCGGGTCTGGCTCAGCTCTGGCTGCCAAGGCAGGAGGTGCCTGGGGCAGGGACTGACCCTCTGCCCATGCCACTGTCCCTTCACAGTACCCAGAGCCCAGGGAAGAGGAGAAATACCCCACCTGGAAGCGCACATTGGCCCGCCGGGCCAGGGAGTCCCAGGTGAAGAGGTTCTGCAGAGCCCAGGTAACCCCATGGGGAGAGCCAGGTCCCCAGCATGGCACTGTACCCTGCCTGCTCTGTCCTGCTGCTGGTGGCCACATGCTGGCCTGCAGGTGAGTGCTGCCCTTCTCTTACAGGCCATCCAGAGGCGGCTGGAGGAGATCGAGGTGACATTCCGGGAACTGGAGCAGCAGGGCATCAAGCTGGAGAAGTTACTCCGGGAGGAGAACGGTAAGGCCACGGTGGACGGGGCACTGTTACCCTACAATGGGGGTCTGCACCCCACTCACCACTCCCCTGTCCTGCAGAGAGCCCAGCTGACCAGCAGACACAGTGGACAAACCAGCTGCTGTACCTGGTCCAGAAGAAGAACAATCTGATGACGGAGGAGTCAGACCTCATGATTGCGTAAGGCTTGGGGGATGCTCCCTGGTCGGTGTGGGGGGCTCAGCTCACCCCAGTCCCCTGTGAACCCAGCACCCAGCACACCCTTTTCCTCCCCACAGGGTGCAGGAACTGAAGCTGGAGGAGCAGCAGTGTCAGCTTGACGAGAAGCTCCGGAGTTACATGAACAAGGAGGGTGAGTGCCAGCACGTGCCAGGGAGGGGATCCCTTTGCATGGTGCAGGGAGCAGGTCAGGGCTTGTGGCCTTCCCAAGCTCTACTCTGGCCCCCCTGCACCCACAGATACCCTGAAGACACCTGAGGACGAGAAGGCTGAGCAGGAGATCCTGAAACAGCTGGTGGAGGTGGTGAATAAGCGGAACGTCCTCATCCAACTGCAGGAGGAGAAGCGGCTCAGTGAGCTGCGGGCTTGATCCGCACAGCCCCCGGAGCCACGGGATCCTCCCCAAGCTGTGTGTGTGAGTCCTGGGCTGAGCATCACTCTGAGCTACCTCTGGAGGTGGCAATGCCCCAGCTGCCCGCAGGCCCCAGCAGCTGCCACAGCAAATCCAGCTCCCTGCTTGCCAAAGTCTGTCACAGAGGGGCCAGACCCGCTGGTGGATGCCCCCATGAGGAGACATAGCACAGAGTGGATGCTTGGGGTGCTCAGAGGGCATTCCTGTGCGTGGCTGGATTGCCTTTGCCTTGTGCTTGCTGGAAAACAAGACTCGCAGGGGACTGCCAAAGGGGGCTGTGGTGGCTCCCAGCAGCAAGGAGGTGACTGGCACAGGGCAGATGCCATATCTGCAGGGGCACCTTCAGGAATGGTTCCTCAAAGCCACGCTGGGACATCCACCCCTGCCTGGACTGTCCGTCTCAAGTGATGTACACCTGGCTGTACAAGCTGGGGCCAGTGACAGACAGACTGGGCTGATCCAGCCGCTCTGCACCACTGCTTTCGGATGCCACGTCCACGCTGTCCCCAGCTGCTGCAGGAAACCAGGGTGAGAACCCTACCATGAGCCCCATGGGCCAGGGAAGGCCTTTTTGTCCAGTAGCTCCTAAGGGAATTGTGCTCAGAGCCAGCACTTTTAACACCAAGGACAAGGGACACCAGGGACTGCCCTCCTTGCCCCTTTGGGATTTTTTCTGCTTGGCAATCCCACACTGGCCTTTGCACAGATCTCAGGCACCCCTGGAGCCCCTGGCTGTTGCAAGGTGGCCTCTGTGGCCAAACGGTGCTCTTGGCAGCCCCAGATGTGTTGGGAAGGGGTCCCAGGTAAAAGTTCCTCTCTTGGCAACACCACCCTGTGCTCAGCCCTCATCCTGCCATTCCCCTCAGCACCTCCTCCCTGTGTTTGTACCAGCCCTACAATCCTGCTGCAAACCCCCTCCCTTCAAATAAAGCCCCCCTGACCCAGTGCCAAAGGTTAAAATACCGCCTTTATTTTCCATCAGTCAGGACTGGTTGCCAGGACAGCCACCAGTGTAAACTTTGAGGCCACCCCAGGCAAGGGGAGCCTCAGTGTCTCAAGCCTTCCAGCCAGGCCAATGGGTCCCTCCGTGTACAAAAAGATGTATTTAAAAAGACAGCAATAAAAACCTGCCTCCATCATGGTTCTCACAGGGGTCAATGCAATAAATTTACCCCAAAAATCTCAATTTCACCCAGAGGCAGCTGTCAAACCTGCACTACTGCATTGGCTGCAGTGCTGCTCGCCTAAAACCTGAAGTCAGCTAAAAACAAGGATGAAAAAGGGGACATGGTGGGGCCAAGGGGACATTGTGGGACACCCACAGCCTCAGCTCAGCCTTCGCTGGGACGCTCCTGCAGGGCCCGCAGTGCCATCCACATCTGGTCCTCGGTGCCGTGCAGCATCTTCACCTCCATGGTGTGAAACAGGTGGAGACCAGTGGAGAGGACGAGGACACCGAGGGCGAGGAAGGCCAGCAGGCAGAAGGAGAGTTTGGGGAAGGGCTGCTCTGCACCCAGTCCAGCCAGCGTGCCCAGTGCAGCCACGGCCTGGAGCAGCAGCAGCAGCAGGGCCAGCACGGCCATCCTGCCCGAGGAGTAGCGCTGCCGCTGCGCCGCCCGCAGCCCCACGCCCACCTCCGTCCGTGCCTCTGTCACCACGTCTGCCAGGGCCTGGTCTGCGGGGACAGTGGCCTTCAGCAGGGTGAGACCCCCATACACCACCCCTATACCCCGCCATACCACCCCAAAACCCTTCTCCCCATCCCCACTGCTCTGCAGCCCTCCACGAGCAGCACCACAAGGGGAAACATCCCCAAGAACTCCATCCAGCTCCCCCAGTCCATCCACCAGCCCCCCCAGCACAGAGTGGATGCTGGCACCAGCCCCCCGACTCACCAGCTGTGCCAAGGGTGGCACCCGCAGGCTGTCCCTGCCTCTGGATGTGCAGTGTTGCCATCACGGCTTCATGGTCTGAGAAGGGGATGTCCATGCCTGGGGCTGGCCCCGTGGTGGTCTTCAGCTCTTCACACTTCACCGTGAAGCTGGAGATGGCCTGGGTGAGGGGACAAGGGGGTCACAGCGGTGCCTCACCCCCGCCACTCACAGCTGGTGGGCAAACGCTCCCCGTTACCTTGTAGAGGATGTAGTCAATGCGGATGCCCAGCGGGAAGGGCAGCAGCTCTGACTTGTCAGTGAAGCAGTTGTCAGGGACAAGGGTGCAGCCGTTCTTACAGCCCTGAGACAAAGAGCCTGGGTGGGCTGGGGGCTCTTGGTGTGCCCTGGGACCCAACTGAGCCCCTCAGCTCACCTCAAAGTGCGTGGCCTCAGCAAAGGCGTCCCGCAGCCCCGTGCAGCCGCGCAGCAGCCGGATGCCCACATCTTCAGGGTGCATGTTCAGGTCCCCTCCCAGCAGCACCATGTCTGCTGCCTTTGAGGTGTGTCTGTGGGGACAGGGGGTGGCTGTCCTTCCCTGCCCTGCCTGGCACCAGACTGGAGTGACAGGGACTTGCCCAGTGCTCCTGTACGTCATTCCTGACTGGGACTGGTGCAAATGGGAGCTCTGTGCAGTGCAGGCCTCAGGGGCAGGGGTGACCACACACATCCTGGGGACCCGCAGGGGGACACCCCGCAGCTGCTCACCGGATGAACTGTGCCAGCTCCCAGGCCTGCACCAGGCGGTGGGGCAGGTAGGCGTCCTTGTCCCGGCAGTACTCGGCGTGCAGCTGGAGAGAGAGGGCAAAGGGGCTGTGACTCCCATGCCTGTGACACCTGCCCTGCTTCCAGGCTCCTGGCAAACCCACCCAACCCCTCCAAACAGTCCCTGCCAACACCTCTGCCTTTGTCACCCGCACTGGGAAGAGCCTGGGATGGTTACCCCAATGCACAACAAGGTTATGGGTCCCTGTCCCTGTCCCGAGCAGTATTTTATTAAATCAGTGCATAGTCCAGGGCAGAGGGTGGAGAGCAGTGGCTAAAGCAAGAGGACAGTAAAAGAGGAGTATGGCTACTCATTCCCCTCCTCCCCACGGTTCCCCTCATGCTGGGTTTTTCCCTGGGATGCTCACATGGGTGATGTAGACGTTGAAGATGATCCCTGAGATCTTCATAATGACGAGACCGACGGACTTGCCACCAAACCAGTCCCCGTGCTGGAGCTGCCCAAGGGGAAGAAGGGCAGGTCAGAGCTACAGAGGCTCTCTAGGGATGGACACCGTGGTGCCACGGGCCCCCCACCCCACTTACCATGTAGGGGTACCCATTCAGTGAGTACTGGTAGAGGAGTGTGTCCAGGATGGGGAACCTGGAGAAGACGCAGAGGCCGCTGCCGATCACCCCACTGTGGGAGGGAAAAAGCACAGTGAGGAGACGTGGTTCCCAAAAACTCTGCCTCCCCCTAGCCCTGAGCCAGGAGGCCTCCCTGTATGCCTGAATCCCAGTGTATGTACATTCCTGTGAGCATCCCACTGCCCAGGCATGGGGTCTCTCCCACAGCAGTAGTGACCTAAAGCACCTGCAGCAGTCTCTGCAAGTGCTAAACCCCGAGGACATGGCACAGCCCTGGCACTGCCCCACAGACAGCCTTGAGGGGGCTGACCTTGCCCTTCTCACCTGCGGAAGTAGTGGGAGAAGGGGTAACAGCCTGCTAGTTTCACCTTCAGGTCACTGTAGTCCTGCTCGCTCCACACCTGGAGAACAGTGGGATAGGCTGAGAACAGTCACGCTTGTCCCCCAGGCTGGGAACGGGTGCACTTGGCTCACAAAGTGCCCTCACTCACCTCCTGGAGCAGCACCAGGTCAAAGCCCTCCCGGCGCAGCGTGTCCCCGATGAGCCGGACCCGCTCCTGCCGCCGCTTGCTCAGGTAGCGGATGGCCCTGCCAGAGAGGGGTGACAGTCAAAGCCCGGTGGGGACAGCGTGATGGGGGCTGTAGGGGCCCATTGTGACCCGAAATGAGGGAGAGAAAGAGGGCTCCAGTACCAGTAGAAGCAGGATGCAGGTGGGAAAGGTGGGAAGGGCAAAGAGCCGTGTGAGGACATGGGATCAGGAGGGATATGCAGGGAAGCTGTTTGGGGACAGCTTCTCTTGCCTGCAGAACTGAGGCAGCTCATCCTTGCCTGGGGTGCAAATGGGGGTTTCTTCTGGGGCTGACAAGCACAGAGGGTACAGGATGCTGTATCCAGCATCTATGACCGTCTGGGGCTGGGAGAGTGGTGTGACCCCAAAATGAGGCGCCATGAAGGTAACCCCAAGGTGGGACCCCTCTCCCAGTGTGGTGCCCCCATCTCCACCCACACAGCCTGGCACGGACCTGGCAAAGTCTGGACTCACCAGCAGTTGAGGTCGAAGATACGGAGGCGCAGGGTGGGCTCTCCTTCCATTGGGGCTTTGCGGGCAGCGCCGGGCAGAGGGGACACCTGCAGGGAGTGGGTTGGAGTGACAGCCCCCAGAAGCCTGTGCAGGCTGCAGGACAGAGCCAAGGAGCCAGGCTGGGAAGGCGGAAGGGCTGAGCCAAGGCAAAGAGCAGGAAGGAAGGAAGGAAGGAAGAGTGCTCGGGATACTCCAGACCTTTCCCCTCCTTTCCTGCACGCAAGGACCACCCCAAACCCTAAACTACCCCCGTACAGGAATCCATGTACCCAAACTACCCATGTGACCCTACATCCAGTGGCTGGGGACACCGGTGAGCCAGGGATGGGGTACAGGGCTCAAACCCCTCTGCCCGTCAGTTAGTTGTTTTCCAGGATGGATTTTCACCCTGGTTTCAAAGTGGAGCGGTGAGGCACGGCCATGGGACACCGTCAGACACCTCCCCACTCGGGAAGCCCACTGATCCTTTCCGGTACCCCAAATCCCTGCGGAGCCAGCCCAGCGCCCCGCCAGCTCCGCTTCTCCCATGGCTGACCCCGTGAGATTGTCCAGTTTCCGGTTTAGAAGCTAAAAAGAGCAACCCCGGAGCTCCAGGATGCCGCTGCGGGCAGCCGGGCTCTGCCTGCCCCGGCGGGATTACCCAGCGGCTCATCCCGTTCCTGAAGCCGCGCTAATTAATGCCGGCGGCTTCTACCAAGCCTAAGCCCCCAGGGACGCTCCCCGAGGGATGCGGCGGGCGCCGGGGACAGCAGCGGGACAACCAGCGGGACAGCGGCAACAGGTGGAGCGGGCACAGGAGCGGGGCAAGCGGGGGAGCGGGGAAACAGGAGAGCGGAGAAAGAGCGGGGCCAGGAGCGGGGCCAGGAGCGGGGCAAAAGGGGGGGGAGCGGGGAAACAAGAGCATCGGAGCTGCAGGAGGAGCGGGGCCGGCAGCGGGGCAAGCGGGGAAGGGGAGCAATGGGAGGAGCGGAGCTGCAGGAAGAGCGGAGCTGCAGGAGGAGCGGGGCCGGCAGCGGAGCAAGCGGACGAGCGGAGCAATGGGAGGATCGGAGCTACCGGGGGGAGCAGAGCTGCAGGGGGAGCGGAGCTATAGGGGGAGCCGGGCCGGCAGCGGAGCAAGCGGACGAGCGGAGCAACGGTAAGATGGGAGCTGCAGAAGGATTGGAGCCACAGGGGCCGGCAGCGGAGCAACAGGCGGAGCGGGGCCGGGAGGAGNGGCAAGCGGGGAAGGGGAGCAATGGGAGGAGCGGAGCTGCAGGAAGAGCGGAGCTGCAGGAGGAGCGGGGCCGGCAGCGGAGCAAGCGGACGAGCGGAGCAATGGGAGGATCGGAGCTACCGGGGGGAGCAGAGCTGCAGGGGGAGCGGAGCTATAGGGGGAGCCGGGCCGGCAGCGGAGCAAGCGGACGAGCGGAGCAACGGTAAGATGGGAGCTGCAGAAGGATTGGAGCCACAGGGGCCGGCAGCGGAGCAACAGGCGGAGCGGGGCCGGGAGGAGCGGGGCGCGGAGCGATCGGCGGGGCNNNGGAAGGGCGTGATAGGTGTTAACACGGAGGGATGGGTGTAATGGGGCGCGCCGGAGGCGCGGGAGGGATAGTGGGGTACGAGCGGCTCGCAGGACCGGGGAAAGCGGCCGGTGGTGAAACACGTCGCCCGTGTCCCCTGAGTGTGCGTGTGATTCTGTGTACCGAGCAGCCGAGGCACCGCGAGCAGGGCTTGGGAGGGGTGGTGGTGGTGAGTGGTGGGATAGACCAGCCCTCTGCGACCCCCTAAAAGGTGTGTTCCTGAACCCAGCGATGCTGCGGGGAGCGCCTGCCACGGCCAACCCAACCTTCCCCGCAGCAAACCCTGCAGCAGTGATGCAAACTAGAGCAAAACGCAGCTGGATGCGGCATCCTGGTTCCCAGAATCCCAGGAGAAGCGTTACCCAGCCAAGGGGGTTACATGGGACATGGCAGCTCTCACAGTCCTGGCTATTGAAGAAAATCCCAAGAAATAAAATAGGAACTTCAGAACTGCTTGAGCCAACCCATGAACAAATAATTTTAATGTTTTTGTTGTTTTTTTTTTTCAGCAGACCGTAGTTTTCTCGGAGCTCCACAGTCTCCTCTCTTTGAAGTTGGACAGATACAGTAAACACAACAAATATATGATACAACCCATCACAGCTGGATTAAAAAAAAAAATACACAAAAAATATAATACATAAAAAAAATGGATTTTTAACATTGTGGACTGACGCAGCTCTAAAAATGGTGATTGTAACCCTGGTAAGCTTTACAAAGTCTTTAAAAAAATAAAACAGTACTTCATGTGAAATTCATAAATACACTGGAGGAGAACGGAGGGGCTGGGGGGGGCGGGGGAGTTGAGAAAGTGTCTCTGGGATGATGACTAAACCCCAGCCAGGGCTGCTGGGGGCACCAGTCTGTGTGCGTGGGGTGCAGTGTGAGCCCTGGGCTGGGTGCAGGCAGAAGGGAGGGAGGGATGGAGGCACAAACCGGTCCAGTTAACAAAGAGCTTCCCATCGGGGCTGGGAGCGGGGCATGCCTGTGTTTTATGGTGAGGGAGTTTTGAGTTTTCATTCCCAGAGTTTTTGATCAGTGAGTGAAACAGAAGAAAAAAAAAAAAACCCAACCCAAAAACCTACAGAACAACAAACAAACATGCTACATATGAGAACTTGGCCAGAGAGTCCCAGGACAGCCCTGGCATGGTATGCCAGTTGCCTGGCCTTGGATTTTTCCCTCTCTTTCCCCCCCTGCTCACAGCAGCCACCTCAGTCCAGTCCCACCACTGCACCCTCAGCCTGGCATGGGGCTGGGGTGGCTCTGCCCCATCCCACAGGGATGGGTGGCTTTTCCAAGAAGCAAGAGGTCGAAGTCCCCCTGCCTTACAGGACACGTGGCACCAAAGTGGCAGCCAAGGCGCTTTCCTGAGCTCTGGGGCTATTCCTGCTCCTTGCACTGGCAACACTGAGCCTAAACCTGCCCTGTCCCCCTCCCGAAGGGGCTGCAGTGCCCCTCGAAACACTCCTGCCCTCCTTCTCACTGCCTTCACTCCCCTGCCAACCTGAGAAACCCATCCAGACCTGGCCACCTCAGGCTCTCTGTCCCCCTGCCAGCTTCCTGCCACTCTGCTCCCTGCCACCTCTGTCCCTCTGTGACCCTCCTGAACCCTGGGGTTGCTTTCCTCAGACTCTGCCCTTGCAGTCACAGCCTCAGGACCGGGCACTCTGCCTTGGCTTACTTTGGGCTGCAGCCACAAAAATACCAGCAAGCTGACCCAGCCTGTTATCCTGGCACCCCTCCTGTTCTCTGTCCCCTCTCTGTCTCTGTCCTCTCTGTCCCAAACTCTGCCCACTGACAGCTTGGCTCTGCATTGCTCAATACGTTTTTCCCTGCACAAGTCACCTCCCCGGCCACTTCCCACAGGATGCAGGAGAGCGGACGGAGCAGTTTGGAACAGTCATTGCAGAAAAAAAGGCAAAAAAAGGTGAAAGAACAAAAAAACCAAAATCCTGAAACAAGGAAAATGTACATATACAAAATGAAATCAGGCAAATCTGCCCTCACTGCTCTCAACTCGTAACTCCTCAGCAAGCGACCACAGTGGGGACACTGAGCCTGGGCCACCCCCAATTCCTGAAAGCGCACACAGAGCTCAGGGGATCCCCCACAAAACCCAGCCAGAGATGGAGACATCCCAAACCTGTCCCTAAACAAGACGCTTCCCGTGCAGGGTGGGAGGGGAGCACCTGGGCACTGCGAAGGGCAATCAGCCTGATTACAAGCAGGGTGTCTTTTTAAAAAGTATTAAAAAGCACTTTCATTAAAAAAAAAAAAAAAAAAAAAAAGGAGCCATAAAACCCCATGGTTTGCATTGTCAATGCCCTCATACCTTCACTGCCAATGATTCCCAGTGCCCCAAGCTGGCATGGAGAAGGAGCATCCCTGGGGAAGGGGCAGTCCCCTCCTCCACTGCCCTGCTCGTCCACCCCCACGTCCCCTGGGCTGTGCCACGCAGTGCCAACGCTGCTGTCGCTGCCATGCCAATCAGTTTCAGACCTGGCACGGTGCCACATCCTCCTGACCATCAGTGCTCACTCCTCTCCTTTCCTCTCAGGACCGGGGCCACTTCTGAGCGAGGCAGGGGGTGAAAGGAGGGGTCGTTCTCTGCTCCGACATCCCGCTGCTGCTGCTGGTGGCACGGTGGGATCCTGGCCTTCATCAGCAACACCGAGGGCTGGTCTCTCCCTCTCCAGCGCCAGATGTGGGTTTCCTTTCTCCCTACGCTTCCTTTCCCATTCTTCTTCTTCTTTTTTTTTTNTTATTAAAAAAAAAAAAAAAGAAACTGTTCCTAAGTAGAAAACATTTGCGATCACAAGTCAGTCTTTTTTGGCTATTGTTCTTCTTCCTCCTCCTCCTCCTCCTGTCTTCAAATGACTTCTCACAAGGCAACAGGCACGGGTGGCTTTTCTGCACGGCCCCCTCCCTCTCCCCTGCACGCCCCTCGTGCCCCTGCCTGTCCCCAAGGGCCCCTAGTCCTTGACCAACTTGTACACGTGGTGCTGGGCGCCGTGCTCGCTGGTGGACACCTCGAAAACAAAGGCAATGCAGAGCAAGGTTTCCTGGGTATCCCTGTTCGTAACAACCTGCAGCAGAGCAGAGCGTGTTAGGGGAGTGCTGTGCCCGTGGGAAGATGCTGTTATCTGGGGGGGGTTACATGGGCTCAGGCACAGCCACTTTGCACCATGAAAAGTGGGTCTACCCATTATTTGTGGGGTCACATATGCCAACTTAATTGCACCATCAAGATTTACTACCCATTTTTGGGGACGTTGCACAGGCTTAGGAACAGCCCGAACTGCACCACCAAAATTTTGTTTGGGGGAGGCTGCATTGGCTCAGGCCCAAGCCCACTGCATTTGCACCACCCCAAACTGCTACGGATTATTTGGTGAAGTCAAGCAGTCAAACTCAGGCACAGCCAATTTAATTGCACCATGAAAATTTTGCTCCCCGTTATCTGGTAGACTTGTCCAGGCTTGGGCACAGCCACTTTGTTTGCACCACCAAGACCTGCTCCCTGGAATTTAGAGGCTGTGTGGGCTCAGGCACAGCCAGGTCTATGTGGGGCCAGCAGCGTCGGTGCAAGTGTGGACTCCACACTCCTGGTGGGACACACCCCCTGGAAAAGGAGGGGAGGTACCTGCAGGATGGTGAAATTCTCCAGGACACTGTTCATCATGTACTTCTCTGGGAGGTGCTTGAGTTTGTGGATGAAGTTGATCATGTACTCGCACATGGGAGACCGGTGGATGCGGTAGACGAACCGGCCGTTCTCCAGCCGTGCATACTCCGTCTGCAGGGGACAGCCAGGGTCAGCAGCTGCCCCATGGGTGGTGGTGGCCAACTGGGACACGGCAATGTCCTCTCCACTCCACCCATAAACATGGTATAGGCACCCATGTCTCCTACNTCTGCTCCCTGGAAGTCAGGGTCTATGTGGGCTGAGGTACAGCAAGGTCTATGTGGGGCCAGCAGGGTCAATGCAAGTGTGGACTCCACACTCCTGGTGGGACACGCCCCCTGGAAAAGGAGGGGAGGTACCTGCAGGATGGTGAAATTCTCCAGGACACTGTTCATCATGTACTTCTCTGGGAGGTGCTTGAGTTTGTGGATGAAGTTGATCATGTACTCGCACATGGGAGACCGGTGGATGCGGTAGACGAACCGGCCGTTCTCCAGCCGTGCATACTCCGTCTGCAGGGGACAGCCAGGGTCAGCAGCTGCCCCATGGGTGGTGGTGGCCAACTGGGACACGGCAATGTCCTCTCCACTCCACCCATAAACATGGTATAGGCACCCATGTCTCCTACACCCAGCTCTGGGACTTTCTCCATCCCAAGACCCGCTGTGGACCAACTCCAACCCCTTCCCCACGCAGTGGGGCATGGAACTCACCTCCACCTTCTCCACGACCTGCTTCCCAAAGGAGCACACCTTGGTGGAGACTGTGATGGTCATGTTCTCTGCACTGCTGTACTGGCTGCTGACGCCATAGAAGGTCCCTGGCCCGTCCTGGATCGTGCTGTTCAGATCCGCCTGGAGAGAGGAGATGGGGAGAGGGTCCCATGAGGCACCACCACACCCAGCTCTCGATGGGGACGAGGGACACCAGCTTTCAGAGCTGCCCAGGATGCCCCTACTCTGCCAGCCAGGTGCCCAACCCGCAATGAGCCTGCAGCTCGAGGATGACCCTCCCCGCCCTAACCCTCCCGGCAGCATACCCAAAACTTGACGAGAAAGAAGGAGTTCTGGGGCCCACGCTCATAGAGCTCCTTGAGGCCACCTTTCTTCTCAGGAAACTTGTCGTAGATCTGGCGGATGTCCACGGCCTCCAGCAGCGGGTCGCTGTACGAGGGGTTCGTCTGGCCGATGTGCACGAAGAGGTGTTTGCTGTACTGTAGGGAGCGGGGTGGGGACAGCAGCAGGAGAGGTCAGGTAAGAGAGCAAGATGCCACCAGGCACGGGGATGGACGGGCACCGTCCCAGGCAGGGGGAGGGGACCGTTACCGTTTCGGCATCCCGGGGCACCTCCATGAAGGCGGAGTACTCGAGGAGCCGGAGCTTGGTGGAGGCGATGGTGCGGTCCTGCCAGACCGGCACGGCCGAGGCAGCTGGCGGGAGCGGAGCCAAGGGCTCGTAACCTGGGGCAGGGGCGGTGACACGGGGGTGGAGGGGCAGCCAGGAGCTGGGGTGAGCCCCCCCCGCAAGGCTGCTGTCCCCACTGCAGCCCCCACCCTTCCATATCACCCAGGCTGGCTAAAACGTGGATGTACTGGGTAGAAAGGGACTGGAGGGGACCCAGCTGGGAGCAGCACGGTCCTGCTCACTGTGGGGCGATCTGCTGGATTTAAACCCAAGCTTTTCCCCCAGTATCATGGAATCACATGGTTGGAAGAGACCTTCAAGATCATTGAGTCCAACCCATGCCCTAACACCTCAACTAAACCATGGCACCAAGTGCCACATCTAGTCTTTTTTTTAAACACATCCAGGGATGGTGACTCCACCACCTCCCCGGGCAGACAATTCCAGTACTTTATCACTCTTTCCGTAAAAAACTTTTTCCTAATATCCAACCTATATTTCCCCTGGTGCAGCTTGAGACTGTGTCTCAGTAGACAGAGTAGAGCTGGGGAGGATACACAAGTGGGTAGCACCATGCATGGGAGGGAACAGAGGACAAATATGACCTGGCAGGGACACTGGGTTCCCTCCAAGGGGGTAAGGACATGACTTACTGGCTAGTGATGGAGGCATGGGTGGCTGGATGGGGTAAGCTGGTTGTGCAAACGGTTTAATGCTGGAAAGGAAAAAGCATCATCAGGTAACCAAGCCTGGGACGCCCCAACCCCTTGCCAAGGTGGGGTCCTGCTGATGCTGGGTGTGGAGGGGTCTGTACTTACTCCTGAGAGGGTCCAGGCTGTCCTGGGATAGGCCCACTCCAAAACTGGGAAAACAGCACAGGGAAGAGTCAGTGGCTTCTGACTCTCCCCACTCCCCACATTTCCCTCCTCACCTGCTGCAAGCAGCAGGGAGCCCTGCACTGCCACCACAGCTGAGAACGGCTGCTGGACATCCCCCTGCCCTGTGTGCGGCTCATGGTGTCCCCACCACCCCGGGGTGTCCCCGTGTGGGGGGCCTGGGGCTGTCCTCACCCTGGGGGCAGCAGAGAAGACAGCCTGAGGAAGAGGAGGGGGGGGGCTGAGCTTGTTCTGCAGGACGCTGGCCGACACAATCTGCGCCGAGGACATGGAAGCCATGCTCTGCAGAGCCTTATCCTTCGAGACCTGGTCCTGAGGGGAAAAGGGGGGACAGGAGGGAAGCGGGGGGGTTACAGGGGCAGACTGAGCTCCCTCAACCCGAGCGTGCCTGACAGGTTTTGCAAAGCCGGCAGCCAATCCCACAGCCCAGCCGAGGGACCGGTGCAGAGGGATCCCCCCACCCCCTCTCAAACGTTAATTAACATTTGAAGCTTGCCAATATCCTCCGGGCAAAAGCTGATGGGTCTGGAAAATGCCCCCTCCCACTGCTGCTGGAGGCCCTCCCCCCTTGGGGATGCGAAGGGTTTTTAGCCCCTACACCGGAGAGGGCATAATGCAACGGGGAACAAAAGGAATTTCAGACTCAAGCTCAACTTACCAAGTTCATGGCCTGTCCGCAAAAGAAAGGAAAAAAACAAAGGTTAGAGTGTCATGGGAGCCTTTGGGTACTCTGTAAACCTCCCCTAAGTCGGTGCTGATGTCAGCTGGGGCAGAGTTAATTTTCTCCACAGCACAGGCACGGTGTGGCTGTGAAATGCTGTGAAGAGAATTAACTCTACCCCAGCTGAAACCAGCACAGCTGGGTATCCCCCACCCTGGCTCATCACCACAGCCTGACCTGGGATGTGAAGCCCCTGACCTGGCTGGTCCCTGGGGGATGCACATGGTGGCCACTGATGCCCAGGCTTAATCCCACCAGGAATGGGATGCCAAAGCCCCCCACCTGCTCTTTTAAGAGGTCACCGTGGTGAGCCAGGCCTGTGCCTTTCTTGGCTTTTTAATGTCCTCTACAGCCTCCTCAGAGACCCCCAGTGCTTGTGGCCAGGGCACAGGGAGGAAGAGCTGCTGGGATGCCCTGGGACCTGGGCACCAACTCCCCCACAGGCACTGCAAGGAAAACCCTGAGCACAACCCTCCTGTGCTGTGTATGCACTGACAGAGGAGACCAGCTGGTTTTCCTTTTGCTCCAAAGGTCACAGCACGGCTGGGCAGGAGCTCCAGGGCTCCCAGGTCTCGCCCTGAGCAGGGCTGCTCCTCCACTTGCATCTCTAGGACACGTTCATGCTGGTCCCAGTGCACACCCTCTGCTTTCCCTCTGAACCTTCCCCAGGGATCAATGCCTCATTTATTTTCACCTGGGGCAGGGCAGGAGGGCGGGCGTGCAGCCACATGCCGGGAGCACGAACACGCACATGACTGCAGCTCAAAAACACAGATACTGCTCATGGAAGTGTTTTCATCCCACAGGACAGTGCTGGGTGAGGGCAGGGGGCTGCCTGCACTGATCCTGAGAAGGGATGTTCTGTATCCTCCCAGTATTGTTCAGGGGGATCCCTGTCCTGGCTGCTCTGTGCCAGAATCCTGCGGGCAGCATGGCTGGGGATGGAGAGCACAGCCATGGACCCCAGGGGCAACTCCTGCCTCCAACTCCCCCTTGCTCTGCACTGTGCCATGTGGCAAGGGAAGATTTTATTCTATTTTTGTAAAGGCTTCTGCTACTGTTGACTCTGCTGTCCCCCTCACTGCCCTGACTCTCTCTCTTGGGGCTGGAGACTGGGTTTAACACATACAAGCCCAAAGGAGCGCCCCAAAATAAGTTCCAGGTGCTTTCTCCTGGTTTCTCCTTAGCAGACCAAACCTGTCTGGCTGTGGGAGCCCTCCTGGCATCCTGCTCATAGAGCACTGAGGTCCCTGCTGAAGGAATTTGGGGGCACATCTTGGTAGAGCTCCCAGGCAGCATGAGCTGGAGTCTGTTAAAGCTTTGAGGATGAAAATGCTCCAGCTCTGACAGTGCCCTGACAGTGGCTTCCACTGCCAGCCTCAGTGCTGGAGATGGACACAGCACCCAGGACAGGGGGAGCTAGTGATGCTTTTGGGACACCCAGTTCAGCAGGCTGAAAGATCTTCTGGGCTCCCACTCACACAGCAAGGCAGCAAATCACCCCTGGAGCTACCCAAGGAGATGCTCCCTGGTGTGACAGTGCAGAGATTAACTGAGGCATATGGCAGGAGCTGGCTGCCCCCAGTGGGTGGTTGTGCAGTGGGGACCTCTCTGTCCCCCACCTCGCATCATGTGGGTCCTACCCAAGCAGAGCTTGGTCCTTTGGTGTTGCCCCCAGTCCTGCCCACACCCCCCCATCATCACCCTCCCCACTGCCACCACAAAGCTTGGTGGGAACAGTTATGGAAAGGTTAGTTGGGCTCCAGTTAGGAGGAAGGAAAGAAGGAAGGAAGAAAAGAAAAGCCAACCAGAAAAGAGAGAGAATGATCCATTTTTTTCTCACTTGGCTCCCGGCACTGTGCCCCTGTCCCCAGCAGCATGGCCCCAGCTGGACCTGCTGCCACTCACATCCCTGTGCTGCCCTGGGCTGTGCTCACACTCTGCTGCATCACAAGCCTGCAGGGACCCCTGGGGCCCTCCTGCTTCTGCTCATGTCCCACCAGCACCTGTTCTGAGCTGAGTCAGTCTCAGCTGTGGAGGGGAGTGGGCCTTTGCACACCATGTTTGAACCTCACTTTGCCTCACTGGCTGCCCTGGGGGGCTCTTCTGCTTGTGGGACAATCCCTGATGGCCTAAAAATGGGGGCAGCCTTCATGCATCAGCAGAGGAGGGTTTAAACCCACATCTCCCCATCGCAGAGTCCTTTCCTGGATGCAAAGAGGGGATTTGGCACCCACATTCACCCTCCTGGAGGAAAGAGAAGAGCTCTGCTGCTCCTCCTTTCACTTTTCTCCGGGCATCCCACAACGACACCTATAAAAACCATCTGATCCAAGGAGCCAAGTGAGGGGGAAGAAAAAAAAAAAAAAACACCAAAAAAAAAAGGAGAGGTAAAACAGGAAAGCAAGCAGCACACCGCAGAGCCGAGTGCATTAGTCGTCAGCAGGCGGGGGCCAGGCGAGGCAGGGCGTACCTTCAGCTTGGACTGAATCTCACGAGATTTCCGTCGGGCAAGAACCTGCAAGTGGCTAGAGACCTGCAGAGAGAGAGCAGAAGGAGAGGGGGAACAGCAGAGCCGTCAACCAGAGGAAAGGAGGAGGAAGGAGAGGGGCTGCCCATGCTCACAGAGACACCGCCGCGGACACCTGGGCAAGGGCGCCAACGTACCTTGATGCCAACCTGGTACTCCCGCACCTTCTTCCGAGCTAGAACCTGTATGTGGCTGGACACCTAGGGCCCGCCACGCCGTTCGGAAAGGAAAACACAGAGAGCGTGAAGATACGTTCCCCCTGCAGGGCGGGACGCTGCCCCCGGGGGAGGAATGGGTTCTCCTGCAGCTGCTCAGGGTCCTGCACCCGCCAAGAGCTGGAGGAAGGAAAGTTGTGGGGCACCCTGGTGCTAGGGTGAAGCTCCTTGGTGTAAAGCTGCCGCAGTTGAGGGGGGTCCCCATTTTTGCCACCTCTTGGGGACAGATAGACAGACAGACCCTGCCAGCCCCTGTGAGCACTAGAAGTTGATGACACAGCCTGGCAGGTCTGAGGTGCCCCAGGTTACTCAGTGGGACTTGCGGGTCCAGGAGGGACTGGCAGATTGCCCCAGGGCTCCTGCTGGTTTTGTATGTAGGAAAGGTGAGAGGGGTCGGGTTTCTGTGTCCAGGCCCCTGGACAAGAGCTAGCGAAAAGATCTGAAGAAAAGATCTAAAGAAAAGGGGCTGATGTCCAGGCAGTAAAGGCACAGCATGGCTGGGGGGCCATCCACAGAAAGGCTGGGTGTTCACGCACCCACAAGGCTTCAGGGCTGATTTTGGCAAGAACCTGCTCCCACCACTGCCAGGCTGTCCAAGAGGAGACACCAGGCTGTCCAAGAGGAGACACCAGGCTGCCCAGAAAACAACTGCACAGAGGGATCAGTGCCATGGGTGCTCTCTCCCATGCCTTTCCCGAGTCCCCCCAGAGCATTGCATCCTTCCCCCATGGAGCGGGGGCTCAGTTAAGTCTTCAAGCCAGAAATGAAGTGCTGCTTGGCACTGCTCTGAACACAAAAACAGTGGCCAGACCCTCTCCTTTCAGCGTAAGTCGAAGAGGAATGACATCTGCAGTGTCTGGGGACCAACGTCCCTCTCTCGTGGAGACTTGTGGCTGGGACAGTCCCAGAATAAGTGTCCCAAACCCAACCATCTCCCTGTGGTGGGAGATGCTCCCAAGCATCCAAGTCCATGGGCTCTGTGAAGACAGGTGGCCTGGCTCCTGGCTGGGGGCCACAACGAGGGGAGGGAAGAGCCACTGGCCACACGACAAAGGCACATGTCCCATCAAGGGCTGCAGCAGCCCACTCCTCAGATAGGTTTGGTAAAGCAAGGGCTTGCAGGGACCTCTGTGTGCTCCTGCCCTGCTGGCATCCCTGCATCCCTGCCTGCCCCAGCATCCAACCAGGCAGGGCAGTGAGAGCAGGGTAAGGGCTCTGTGGTACCTGCAGCCCCACCAGGACCAGCACCACAGCTCCACACAGCCAGTCCCTGGATCCCTGGCTGGGATAGGGATGTCTTGCTCTCAGCCCATGGGGTTTGGAGTGTCTTTGCTGTGGCACAAGTGGCGTAAAGCCTGACAAGGGACAGAGAGAGGAACAGTCCCCAGATCCAGAAGGCGCAGCAGAGACCCATGCAGGCACACACAGACACACACACACTGCCCAGAGAGAGTCTGAGGGCTCCTGCCACCTGCAGGGTTACCCCAGCCAGGTGGGGGGCCTTGGCTGCTGCCTGCCCCCACACCCCCAGTTCCAAGGCATCCTGGGACAGAGAGAACCCCAGGGGTTTTGTGCCCACAGGCGAAGCTCCTCGCAGATGAGGGACCTGCTGGCAGCAGCAGTGCCTTGAGGGGGGACACAGAGGACGAGTGACGCAGCCGGACATCCACTCGCTCCCCCTCGGGCTTACCTGGCACCGCCTCCCACCCGCCCCGAGCCCACTCCAGGAGAAAAAGCAGAGCGACGCCTCACCTGCTTCCTCGTCCGTGTCTTCCCCGTTCGCAGCTTGATGTAGCGGGCGATCAGCTCGTTACGACCTGCGGGCAGAGCCTGGCGTCAGCCCCGGCAGACGAGGGGCATCACCCCCCCAAAACC
>VXBN01017589.1:69779-83015 GCA_013397395.1 Sinosuthora webbiana
CCCCCCCTTCCACCCCGACTGGCCCCCTCCCAGCCCCACAGCAACTGGGCCCTGCTGGGGGGACACACACATGGGGACAGACAGGGCCAGGTGTCATGCAGAGACAGCTGCCCCTTGGGGTGCCCGCAGGAGCCAGGCAGGAGCTGGTGGGTGGGTGACAACGGGGGTACCCCTTGCACAGCCCTGGTGTCACCCTGAAGCACAGTTCCCACCCCTCCTGCCTCCCAGCCCGTGCTGGCTCCTTCGTTAGCACCTAGCAGGGGCCAGGTCCTAAAGGGTGTCCTTTAAGCCCAGGTGAGATGACACCCGCAGCAGGGTGCTGGCAGGAGAGACCCCGCTGTGAGCCCCAGTTTGGGAGTACACCTTCACAATCCCCCTTTGCATGTCCTGCTCCTGAATGCCATCCTCTGCCCCCCGTACCCTGCCCGTGGGAAAGAAATATGGGGGGAAAATACAGGAAAGAAATGCGGGTGCCTTCCCAGACTCGGTGAGCCAGCGCCAGCCCTGGTGCCCAGCATACAGGGCCAGCATCTCCTGCACACATCCTGCCTCACACCACGCCCAGGGCTGCACCCTCACAGCCACCCCTGTGCCCATGTGCCCTGTCCCTTGTCCCTTTCCCTGTGATTCATCTGGACCGTGCCATGTGCCATTCCCTCCGAGAGGGCACGTCCTCCTCCAAATTACCACATTCCCCAAATTCCTCTCCCCTGACACCACCACGTGAACCAGTTGGACAAGCTGGGTTAAAAATAACCCGTCCAGAGCCGAGTGTAGCAAGGCCCAGTGTTCCCCTGGCTGGGTGCTGCCTCCCCAGCTCCCACCTTGCTTTGCCACCCCTGCAGTGCTGGCACCAGTGTGGCAGGGGCTGGCACGGCCATGAGCACCCATGGAACCCCCAAAAAGAGGGGTGGTGAAGGAGAGCAGAGGCACTGGCACACCATTATGCTGCCTGTGCTGCCAGTGCCCCTGGTACACTCAGTAATACCAGCCAGGGGTCCCAGGGGTCCCAGCGGGGAGGTGCTGGGGAAGGTGGGGGGAGATGAAAGGCCGGCAGGGGCTGCTGCCTCTTTAAGCAGCTGCCAGATGTCTCTGAAAGGCTGGAAAAACCGGTTGGGGCGTGCTTGGAAGGGCCAGGCTCCCGGCGGCACTTCAGCTATTCCCGGAGAAATCCAAAAAATGCATATGCTTGGGAAGCCCTGGGCTCCCCTGCCTGCCCCTCACCCTGCTCCTCCACCAGCCCTGATGCTGTGGGTTGGGGGCCCTGGCAAATGGGGTGGCACAGGTAGCTGGCATGGGTGTGGGGACAGTGGTGTGGTGCTCTCCATAAAGCCTCGTCCCTTTTGCCCCTCTCCTCTGGCAGTGGGGGAGCCATTGCTGTGACAGCAGCATCCTGGGCAGGTGTATTTTGGAGGCTGGGGATAGAGATGCCAGCCCTGGTCCTGTTGTCACCAAGGGGGACTGGTAATATGGCAGCCTACTCCTGACTCTGAGGTCACTGGCCCTTGGGGGTGACATCATGGGATGTGCAGGGGAGGAAGAACCAGTCCCTACCCTAGCAGGGATAGGGAGTTTTGGAAGACACCAAAAACGAGGCTGAAACCTCCAAAATCATCACCCCAGTGGGGCTGACCAGCCCTGCTGCCACCAATGAAGTCACCAAAAACTGAGCTGGGTGCAGGTGGCTCGGGGTGGGCGAGTGACCCTTGCCACAGGGTGCTCCGGCCACCAGGTCCGGTTGGGGAAGGTTTGGGGAGGGATGCGGAGGCACACGGGAGCAGGAGGGCTGGGGCTGCCCCGGCCCCGCAGTCCCGGGCCCGCTCCCTGCCCGACGGCTTCACCAAACCAGTCGGTCCGGCAGGGCCGAGAGAGGGAGGGAGCGGGAGGGAGAGCCAGTGCACAGGGAGGGGACACACACAGGTCACCGCCACCTCCCCACTCCAGCTCCAGGACGAACCCGAGCCAGCTGCTTTCGGGGTTGGAGGATGCTCCGGGGCGATGCCCCAAGCGTGGGTTTGGGGCAGGAGGTTTCAGTTCAGCCCTGGCCACCCCGTCCTGGCCGGCGGCGCGGTGCCTTTGCCCAGCGCCTCCATCCTGCCCCCATCACTCACCGTACATCTTGCCCTCATCTGAGAGGATGATTTTCCTCCGGCCGCAGGGTGGGTAGATCGCCAGCGCCTCCTGGAAGCTCTGCTCGATGTCTGGACTCCACACACCCTCGGCATCATTGTCCAGACTCTTGTCCATGCCGTCCTGGCCATCTTCCCGCCCCTCCCCAGGGCTGCCGCTGGCGTTCCAGCTGTTGGACGCTATGGTGCTGGCTGCTCTGGGCTCCGACCCTGAGCCCCCACGGATACACGACAACCTGCTGGGACACAGGGGACATCTGTCAGACACAGGAAACCCTTGCTGGTGGGTGTGCAGTGACAACATGGTGCTAGGTCTGCTCTTGGCCCTTGCCCTGTTCTCACTTGCATCCAGAGCAGCACCTCATTGTAAGGCATCAGACACACAAACAGGCTTTCATCAGGGACAGACCATGGTTTCTGTGAGTACCCCCAAATTCAAGTCACAAGTGACCACCCAGGATCCACCCAAATAAAGTTTGGGAAGGAAACTGCCCCAGCTACTGTATTACCCATACAAGGAACTTGGGCATGTGGTGTTTATGGCTGACACCTCGGGGACAGGGTGACAGCCTGTGAACCCTGACCCTGCACCAGTACACACTGCCAAACAGCAGTCTCTTTGGGCAAGCTGGCCCAAAAAACACCCCTAGGCCCCAGAATGCCAGCTCCACCATGCCTGACAAAAGCAGAGCTGGGGTTTGAAGGGAGATGCTGAGCAGCTCCAAGCCAGACCCCACTAATGGGAACCAGGTGGCCAGAGCCGTCCAGCAGCCCTTCCCCTGGTACCAGGAGAGGCCCCCCCACCCTGAGGATGCTCAGCTGGGGCCCCGGGCCCTCCCCAGCCGGTGGGTGATGGCTGGGGAGCCTTCAATCCTCCTCCTCTTCCTCCTCCCCCTGCCCAGCTCCCAGTGCAGCGTTTCAGTGTTTTGCAATAACATGTTTGGCGGCAGCTGCCGGCGGTGGGAGCGGAGAGGTGTCTCCTGCGCCGCCGCGCTTCCCGGATGGGCTGGGAGTGTACAAAGGTCTCCGGCACAGACATCTCCTTTTAAAGGAACTGCTGAGCCCGCTGGCTCAAGTGCGCTGCGAGGCCTTGCTGCCTCTTTTTTTTTTTTTCCCTTTTATAAAAAAAGAAACTTAGCCCCCCCATCCCTCTCTCCCTCGTCGTGATGTGATGTCAGCCCCTCCGGTCCCGCCGCCCCGTCCCTGCCCGCGTCCCCCCCGCCGCCGCTCCCCCTCTTGCTGAGCACTGTGGCCAAATAAGGAGAACTGGATTGTAGGATCGAGCCAGCCGGCCAAGGGAGGGATGGCGGCAGCGGTGCCGGACGGGCCAGCGGCACCCTGGCTGTGCCTGCTGCTGCTGCGGGCTCCTCCCCAGCAGGGATGCAGGGTCCAAACCTCGCTGGGAACTGGGGATGGGAGGGCAGGGGAACATGGGGACCAGGCACTGCACAGGGACAGTGAGGGTGGCATGTGGGGACAGGCCCAGTGGGACCCTCACTCCCCACTGCAGCCCAGCAAGAGCATCAGGGCTGTCCCAGTGGGGCACCTACACTGGGGTGTAACTGCCTTGGTGCTGAACCCAGCCTGCTTCACAGCAGCCTAGGACCCCCAGACATGGGGGAACCTGAGACTCCTCAGCTTCTGCAGCAGCCCAAGACCCTGCAGCCCCCAAAGGCCTCAATGGTCTCAGACTCCAGAGCAGCCCTGTGGCAGCCCCAGACACCTCAGCCCTGTGGCAGTTCAGGAGCCCCCAGTCTCAGGATACCTCCGTGGTCAGGGACCCTGCAGCCTGCTGCCAGCCCAGGGCCCCACAGCACCACAGGGCTGCCATCATCTCACCCTAACAGGGGAAAGCCCCAGGAACTGGTGCTGGAGGGTGATTTTACAGGGACTCACCAGGCCCCCTGCCCTCCCCAGCTGATGGGTGTTTGGGGGGCCAAGGGAAAAGCTATAGGGCTGAGAGCAAAACCTTGGGGCTGGCTGCACCACTGCAGGCAGCGTGCCCAGTGCCCTGGGTCACCGTGCCAGGCGCTGCCTGCACAGGCAGGGTGACAGCTGACCCCACACCCTGCCTGTGACACACGTGTCCCCCTCCCTTGGAGGTCCCCAGCCCCCTCCCACCCCACTCCCCCTCCAGCAGGGAAATCCCAGCCCAGCCTTTTCAGGGAAGCTGGGAGAGGAGGGAGGGTGATGCTGGGGCCCCGGCCAAGGTGCGAGGAAGCAGCTCCTCCTCCTTCTCCTCCTCCACCGAACCTGCTTTTGGCCAGGCGAAGACACTGGATTTCCTGGAGGGAGGGTGCATGCACCGCGCTGACGCAAGGCACGGCCGAGTGCCGCTCCACCCTGCCCTTACAAAACACCAACAACAGCAGCAATTAGGGAACCGGCACGGCTGGACGGCCTGCGGAGACCGCGGCCAGACCTGCTCAGGGCAGGGAAGGGGACCGGACCGGCCAGAAAATATGTCACCGGCTCCTGCCCCGCAGCTGCTCCCCAGGGACCAGGGCAGGAAGACCACCCCTCCCACAGCACAGGCACCTCTGCAGGGTTTGGGGATCCCAGGACCACTGCCCCACATCCCCAGGGGATGCTTGCCTACTCTGAGGATGCTCACCACCCATGAGCGGGGATGGTCACTGACGGCCACACCAGGAGGGTGTCCCCACTTCCAGCTCACTCGCCCCTCACACCCTGAATTTGTGGGGGGCACACACTCCAGCCCACAGCTTTAGAGGGTGATGGGAGGGGGCTGCACCCTTGCGAGGTCCCCCAGTGGACTCGGTGCCCACAGCAGGCAGGGGAGGATGCCTCCAGGGCAGCCCTTATCTCCCTGCGAGGTCAAGGCTGCCCAGGAGACTGGGACGGTGTTCCCACGGCTCCCAGAGCTCGGCCCCAGCACCCCGTGTGGGGGACGTGAGGGAAACCTGGAGCTGGAGCAGGCAGCGGGGCTGCAGGCAGCTGTCCTGGTGGGAGAGCTGCCTGGGGCTGCTAAAGCTACGGGAAACCTCCTTAAACCCTGCAAAAGCAAAGAGGAAAGGGCACCTGAGAGATGGGTGTTTTGTGGCGGGTGAGGGAAGGAAACACTTTGGAGGAAGCATCTGAAGTCAGAGAAGCACCGTGGGCACCTTGTGAGTGTCAAAAGGCAGGAGCAAGGTCAAAAGGCAGCACAACCAGCTGCGATAGGGATCGGGACAGGGACGTGCAGGGTGGCACAGGGGAGAGCACCTGGGGCTGGGAGCACGGGGACATTGTGACGTGGGCAGAGGTGCCTGTCATCCCCACAATGCCCCCACGAACCCAGTCCTCATCCTTGACCCATGCTGCCGAGCTGGGGGACAGCATGTTCCTCTTCCCCAGCATGGTCAGCCCCAAAAGCATCATCCCATCCGGTGCACCATGAGGCACAGCCCCAGCAGCCCTTGCACTGCCCCCAAACCCTTGTGTCCCGCCCAAACTGGGACAGGGGTGGTGGCTGTTGTCACAGCATCTCCTCAAACCACCTGGACTGGAGGGCAGGGTCACCAGCACTCACTTCACAAGGGGGACTGCAGCACAGCATGTCCCCAGCTGGCACTATCCAGAGGGACAAGGTGTGGGGCAGAGCAGCCCCAAGGACCCCTTCTTACCTGGGGTTCCCCCAGCCTGTGGCAGGGGACATTGGGACAAAAAGACTCAGCAAAGGTGCTGGGGACACTGTGGAGGCAAAGAACCCCTGCAAAGACAGGGAGGGGGGGTCCAGCTGCCTCCTGGCTCCATCCCACCTCCCCATGCAGGGGGCCCAGGGCAATCCAGCCCTTCTCCCTCCCCCCTGCACCCAGACCCCACGGCTAAAGGATAAAAGTTCATGACAAGCCTGGGCAGGATCAGCACAGAGCAGCTCAGCCTCGCACCGGCTCAGTGCCGCCTGCACCAGCCCTGTGGGGGAACACGAGGCTGCTATCACCCCCTCCCTGTCACCGTGACTGATGGCACCCACACTCTGGAGGTGAGGGGGACACGAGTCCCCATCCTCTCTAGTGCTGAGCATGCAGCCCCTGCCAGGGACTGCTCTGTGAGACCTCAAAGCTGAGGCTCTGGGGCACCCCAGCTCCTACATGTCCTGGCACATTGGGGTTCAGTGAGAGCACAGCTGGGGCCCTGACACTGGCAGTGGTTTGTAGGCAGGCTAACGCCCCTCATTTCTCACAGGGAAGTGCTGGTTGGGGGCTGTGTCCCTGCTCCTGTCTTTCCCCACCTGGTGACATGGCCAGGAGGAATGCTGCCCACACGGTCACAGAGCCACCAGCTCTGCAGAGCCCCTCAGAGGAAACCCAAAAGCTGTGGAGCTCCTGGGGAACACCAGCAAGACCACAACACACCAGAGAAGATGTTGCCACGTCCATTACAGCGCATAGAGCAGGATGCTCTTGGCTCTGCCAAGGATAACCCTGCAGCTCTTCACAGGAGCCCCACATCCCTGGCACCTTGCCTCACCTTTGGGAGCACCGTGCCCCATTCCCACAGGGAAACACCATCGTGGCTGGCACATGGCTGTCCCAGGGACAGCCAGAGCTCACCCAGGCAGGTGGCAGCGGCCGAGCAAGAGGCGGCGCGGCAGGAGGGCGGCGAAAGGAGGTTTGTTTACATTGTGCTCCTCTTCCAAACAGCTCTCAGGCTGCGGTGAGGGATTCCCTGGCTCCTGGAGGGAAGGGTGGCCACCCTGCTCTCTCCCACCCAGGTCTGCCCCTCCTCACTGGCCACGTCCTCTCTGAAGGGTCCCCTGGCACAGTCTGGGGACCCAGACGGTGGCAGAGCCCCCAGTGCACCAGGCCAGCTCCCCGTGAGACAGCCCAACTAATTTCCTCCCCTCTATCACTTCCTGTCCCTTCCGGCTTGGCGGGCGGCTCAGGAAGCAATCAGAGTGAGGAAACCGCAGGAAGCCACGTGGCAGCATCCCACCGGGGTCTGAAGAACTGCCCCAGGCTCCCCATGCCCCTCAGCTCCCAACAGCCAAAGGGCCCCAGCTCCCAGCAAAGCCCTGAGCCTCCAGCTGGCAGGGATGTGGCTGGTCCTTGCTCAGCCATGTGAGGCCGAGGGATGCTCAGACCTCTCATCCCAGGGGGCTGTGGATGAACAAAGAGAAAATGTGAGCGATTTGCTCCCAAAATATTCGGTGCAGAGAGGAGGAAGGGGATGAGGCAAACCTAGGGTACAGCTCCCTCCTAACGGCAGAATCACGGGCATCCAAACCAACCCCTCCATCCCCTCCTCTTCCCCAGTCCTGGCGCAGCTGGGTTTCGGCTTCTGAAGGACCTGAGCCGGTTTTGCTCGAGTCTTCAGGCTCAGGACCCGAGGGCAGGGGACAGACGGACACTGTAACCCGGCGTGCCTCCCTGGCCCAATTACGCTGCCCTGCCCAGCCAGGACGGGGCGTTTCACCCAGCAGCGCATAAATAGAAAGCTTTTAGAGCATTAATTGCTCTCTGTGTTATGAAACGAGCTGGATGGAAACAACAGGGTTGGAGTTGCCTGCTGGGGATGGGCCACCCCCATGCTGTCCCGTGACACCCCCGGTGCTGGTGGCCCATGGCACAGCCAGTGCTGGACAGAGCACCCACTGGGGACCGCTGAATTTGTCAAAATACATCCATCCCAGGATGTCTCCTCTTCAACATCCCATGTAGATGAGCTCAAAGCAGCCAGCAAGTCCCAAGTCCTTGGGGACTCCCGGCTTGTCTCAAGAGGAAGGCAAGGGTATCTGATGTCAGGGGAGCACCAGGGAAGCCTGGGTCAGGTAGTTCTGTGCCTGCCTGGGACAGTGTCCTACCACTGGGGCCAGTCAGGCATCCCAAGCACCCCACCAGCCCTCTGTCCTGTTCCTAGGAGGAGAAATGCCTCCACAGAAGAGCTCCAGGTGCTGCTGACCCCATTTTGTGCCATTGCAGCAGGGGCAGGGAAAACGTCTCCCAGGGGGACCCTACCAGGCAAGGAGGAGGAGGAGGAGGAAGGCTGCAATGAATTTCACACCTGCCCCCAGCTGCTTCCGCCCCCGTGAAACCCAAGCCTGCCCAGGCAGCAGCTGTACCCACTGCCTGCACTGTGGCACCCGCTGGAGCCCAGGGTTAGCACCGACTGCCACACTCACAGCTCCCAACCAGAGAAACCCGTGGGATGGGGGTGTGAGAGCTGACTGGGGGGGATCAGCTCCTGAGACACCAGGCAGACCGGCTGTCAGGCATTACCACCCCAGCCAAGACATGGAGATGTTCCCGGCTGCCAGGGCCTGGCACAGAATGTGACACAGCACTGTCACCTGGCCACTGTCACCCCTGTGAGGGGGACACATTTCCCTGCCCTCCTGCAATGAGCTCAGAAGCTCAAAGCAGTGCCCAGCTGAGGTCCTGCAGGAGCTGCGATAGCAGGTACAGGCTGCCCTGCACAAACCCCATCAGTGACTTATTCCCAGAAAGGGATATTTTGATTTAGCACCATTTTACTGCCACCAGCCCAGACAGTCCCAGCGAGCAAACCCTTGTGCATGCCAGGAGTGTGCTGGGAGCCCGTGGCAGCTCATCGCCTTCTCCCAGCATCTCCTGCCACTGCCCCAGCCCAGAGCTGGAGACGGGCACAGCGACTCCAGCTCCCGCAGATTGAAAAATTGCTCTGGAATCCTTGGGGAGGAAAATTGCTAAAAATACATGAAGGCCGTATTTTTGGTAAAAGAAGGAGCTCCAGCGAGGACCGTGGCCCAAGAGTGCCAGAGAGCCCAGCACAGTGTGTTAGACCCCTGCCCAGCACACTGATGTCCAAACACCACAGCTGGACCCTGACAGCTCCGCAGTGCCACCCAGGCAAGGCTGCCAGGGGACACAGCAGCCACCCCACGCAAGAGCTGGAGCCCAAACTCATGCCATAGCTGGGCACAGGTGCTGGCAAGCACGAAAAGCAGAGCCCTGCCCAGCTCATCCGCCAGGCGCGCGGGCACAGAGCCGGGCAGGGAAAAGCAGGGTCTTGGGACCAGACCTTCTCTCCCGGACTGTGAAGCACCCAGATCTTCCCGCTAATAAAAACCCGACGCTCGGTTGGGTCGGGAGCTCGCATGCCTGCGTGCGGGTGTGCTTCTTCCTAAACCCGAATTGCCTAAGCCGGCGGGGGGGAGGCAGGAGCTGGCTGCCTCTGGGGGAAGGGCGGGCGGCGAGGAGCTGGCATGGGAACGGCAGCCCATCCTCCACGCACCCGCGCCGCTCCGCGTCTGTAAACTTTGAACATCTTCCGGAGAGAAGTTAGTGGCTATTGTGAACAGCTGGATCTAATTTTTACGAGGAGCGAGGAGGAGACAGTTGTGGGGAAATAATAAGGCTTGGCGCTCACAGGCGAGGATCCCCGAGCCCGGCCAGCCTTCCTGCCTCCACCGCACTCCGCCGAGGGAGCGCTGGCGAGACGGTCACGGCGAAACTGAGGCACGGAGCAGCGCGGGGCTCACCCGCCTCCTGGATAACGCGGACGGGGAACCCGGGGCTTTGCCCATGTGTGCTTCCCCGGACAGCCGAGGCATCCGCGGGGGCACGGCTTTTCCTCAGAGGACAAAAGTGAGCTGCTAGCGCAGGGCCCCCCTTGCCAGCCCACGGCAGCATCTTCAGAGCCAGGGGCACCCAGCGCTCACTCTCAATGCTCGTGGGCACCGCGGTGCGAGTGCGACACCTCCCTCCAGCCGGCTGCTTCCCATGAGGCTCTGCCCACCTCCTAAAATTAGCTGCAGCCCTGCCGTCCCCTCCCCGGCCACCCCCCGCAGCCCGGGGAGCTCTGCCAGCACACGCTCCGGGTCCGTCCCGATCCCCCGGCAGCAAAGGGGGAAGGGGACCGAGCAGCCTCCTCCATCACTCACACCTCGCCTGCCACCCGGCAGCCAGCGCTTTCCCGGGAGCAGCGCTGGGTCACCTCGGTGCCTCTGGCTCGCAGGAGAGTGCCCGAGGGTGAGCTCTGGGTCGGCTTTGTACAGCAGGGACCCGGCACAGCCTGTGACACACCCAGCGCCCCGCTGGGAGCGGTGGGCACGCTGGGTTTCGGCGCTGCTGTTGTCTCAAGGCAGCATAATGGGGGACGCTGGGGGCATTGGAACATCGTATCTGTTTGGGACAGGATGGGGGGGACGAGTTCCATCGGGATTTGTGCTGCCAGGATGGGACGTGCCTCGTGCCAGCAGTATTTCCCCAAATCCTTCGCCCACAGGTACAGCTGCACCAGCATGGAGCTCTATGTGAACACTGTCACAAGGCCACCATCTGCCAACCCCAAGAACGAGACCATGGGGTTCGCGGCCTGTCACCTCCAGAGGGCTCGACCACACGTGCTCATCAGCAAACCCTGCCACGAGCCGCACGGGGAGCCCAAAATGGCACCAGCACCGCATGACCCCCCTGCTCCCACCGGCACGGCCAGGCGAGCGGCTGACCGGCACCACGAGGAGGTTTTCCCGGGGCCCCTCGCTCCCATTTCACAGGCGGGGAGAGCCGAAGCAGCGGGAGCTGCAGCAGCAGCAGCAGCATGCCCAGACCCGCAGCAGGATCCGGACGTGCGTTATCGCGCGGGGGGGGCCGCTCCTGCCGCGTGCCCGCTGCAGGCTGGTGCGGGGCATGGCCCCGCCGGCTCACCCCATCATTACCTTCCCTCCCTCCCTCCCTCCAAAAAAACATTTCATAAGTCGCCACGTGATGGTGGCAACAGCGAACGCCCATGCGCTTCAGGTGTCTGCCCCAACCACAACACGCAGGTGCCTGGGCTCGGCCGCCGCGGCTCCCGGCCTGGCCCCCACCCCAAATAAAACCTTGGACAAGCAGCTGAGAAGGTCAGGGCATGGCCTGGTCACTTGGCAAATCCCCCGCGAGTGGAAGCTCCCAAAATCAAGGGTAGCTGTTCGTATCCCATCCACCAACGGCGCTCAAGGTGATGTAAACACTGCGGCTGTCCCGCCAGCCCCTTTGCCAGAGCCATCAAGGATTTAATGAGAGAGGGAAGCTCCTAGAGAAGGGACATTTTTTGAAAAGCATCCGTCCAGTTCAGTGATGGATGGAGAGATTCCAGCCTCACGAAGAGCCTCAGGATGGCTCTTGTCACACAAACCCCAGCAGCACCCCTGGTTAGGGCTTTGCTGCCCCTTCTCCCCTCCATTTTCCACTCCCATAGACAGAAGAAGAGGTCCTAACGTGGGAAAACACATTTCCCCCCACCACCAACAGCCCAAAATCGCCCATTTATGCCTTTTTCTGTCAGCTACGTGCCTGCACCCAGCCTCACCACCGAGCTCACCTGCCACCAGCCTCGTGCCCTCTGTGTGTTTGATGGGAGCTGCGCGGTTACTTGCTTTTTAATACATTAATTATAGCTGATTACCGCTGCCACCCCCACCTCCTCAGTGCCATGACCCGCTCACGCACCGCTGGGAAGAGGCTCCTTCCTCCGGCACAGCGCCAGGGCCACCGGGACTCGCCTCCCAAGCCACTTGGTGGTGGCAAGATGGGGATTAAACGGCGATTAAAAGGAGATGCTGTTTCTGATATCGTGATAAACAGCCGCCGCATGCCATGGCAAAGGGATGCAAGTCCCTTTTATTGATGGAGTTGGAGGATTCTGCTTTGCAGAAAAGGGATTTTAGAGGTGGGATGACTGCTGGAGGGTTATGCTGTCCAAAATGTGCCGGTTAAAACATCCCCCTAACCTGACCTGCACCCCAATGCGGCAGTCAACGCGGGCAGGATGAGGTGCCTTGAAATACCTGGGTGCCATTTACAGAAGGTGGCTGGACCCGCTGCTTTCAAAAGGTTATTCCTGTCAGAAAAGCCAGTGTGGTGCCAGCCACATGCCCATGGTGAGGAGCTAGCTGGGTACTCGAGGTCCCTGGGGGTGGCAATGTCCCCCTGTGTCACCCAGCTGTGAGGAGGAGCTGCTCACCCCACAGCCATCTGCAGCCTCTTCCCGTGGGAATGCTGACCCTGTGATACCCAAACAGGGCCAAATCCAGTGCCTGCTCCCCATGGGACAGTCATGCTTGTCCTCTCTGGTGGGGAAGTGCTGGGTTACTTATTACCTGCCCTGTCACCAGGGTCCCAGCCCCTCTACCCGTTTCTCTCCTGGCTTCACCACTGAGTGACCTTGGCGAGCCCTCACCCCTCACCCGCTTTGGGGACCCTCTTCCTCCCATTCTTGGGGGAAGTGAGCACCCAAGGGGTGTGGGTTGTCAGCACCCAGACGCCCCAGCACCAGTAAGTGTTTGGGGGGGGTGCATCAGCCTGGCAAACCCCAATTCTCCACTCAGCATCACGAGCACCCCAACACCGGGGGGGAGGTTGGCAGGCTGGCAGGCAGGGCCCCCCAGGGTGGCCGGGCACTGCCAATGCCCTGACTCACGACACGCACGTACCCGCGCGGGGTAAAGCGATAGGAGGGGAGAGAGGATGCCGGAGCCCAAAATACCCCGGCGTGCCTGACACAGGAGATTATCGCTTCGCTGATGGGACCATCGCCCAGCCCGGCTTGTCCCGGCTCCCTGCAAAGCACCAAAACCCCCCAAAACCTCCGCCTTCACCTTTCCCCCTGCCGCCCCATGCCAACCACCCAACAGCAGTGAGCAGCTGCAGGGTGCCCGCCACACCAACAGGGCCACCGGTATCATTTCCAGCTGGTTTCTCCCCCAGTTGGGTTTTTTTCTCAGTCAGTAGAAGCCAAATGCGTTGTATAAGGCCTGAGTGGTTTCAGGGGGCTGGAGGTGGGTGGCTCTGCGAGGGCTTGGCCGTATTTTCCTTGCAAGGGGGTTAAGGGGAAAAAAAAAACAACACCGAACCCAAGGAGGGTGTAAAAATAAAATAATAATAATAATAATAATAAAGATGACACACCGCTGAAAATTATACATCTAATTGCCGCCTTGTTAGCAAAGCACCCCTATGACGAGGCACAAAGTGTTTAGCATACAGTCAGTGCATGGTCATCCCCTACATGCGTGTGACACACATGTAGCGTGACACGCGGGTGACCCCGCACCTCACCCGGGACCCTCCCGCGCCGCTTCCCCGGGGGGCTTCGGCCGGGGCGGGCAATCCCCGTCCGTAACGTCCGGCGCCCGCCCCCAGCG